>CAWUDS030002093.1:0-56289 GCA_963859935.3 Lathyrus sativus
TGTTCTAGAAGGGATTCATGTTAGAAGGGATTCATGTTAGAAGGGATTCATGTTAGAAGGGATTCTACTTCTAGAAGGGATTCATGTTCTAGAAGGGATTCTCCTTAGAAGTGATTCATGTTCTAGAAGGGATTCATGTTAGAAGGGATTCTACTTCTAGAAGGGATTCATGTTCTAAAAGGGATTCTCCTTAGAAGGGATTCATGTTCTAGAAGGGATTCATGTTAGAAGGGATTCATGTTAGAAGGGATTCTACTTCTAGAAGGGATTCATGTTCTAGAAGGGATTCTCCTTAGAAGGGATTCATGTTCTAGAAGGGATTCATGTTAGAAGGGATTCATGTTAGAAGGGATTCTACTTCTAGAAGGGATTCATGTTCTATAAGGGATTCTCCTTAGAAGGGATTCATGTTCTAGAAGGGATTCATGTTAGAAGGGATATTCTACTTCTAGAAGGGATTCATGTTCTAGAAGGGATTCTCCTTAGAAGGGATTCATGTTCTAGAAGGGATTCATGTTAGAAGGGATTCTACTTCTAGAAGGGATTCATGTTCTAGAAGGGATTCTCCTTAGAAGGGATTCATGTTCTAGAAGGGATTCATGTTAGAAGGGATTTATGTTAGAAGGGATTCTACTTCTAGAAGGGATTCACGTTCTATAAGGGATTCTCCTTAGAAGGGATTCATGTTCTAGAAGGGATTCATGTTAGAAGGGATTCTACTTCTAGAAGGGATTTATGTTCTAGAAGGGATTCTCCTTAGAAGGGATTCATGTTCTAGAAGGGATTCATGTTAGAAGGGATTCATGTTAGAAGGGATTCTACTTCTAGAAGGGATTCATGTTCTAGAAGGGATTCTCCTTAGAAGGGATTCATGTTCTAGAAGGGATTCATGTTAGAAGGGATTCATGTTAGAAGGGATTCTACTTCTAGAAGGGATTCATGTTCTAGAAGGGATTCATGTTCTAGAAGGGATTCACCTTAGAAGGGATTCATGTTCTAGAAGGGATTCATGTTAGAAGGGATTCTAGTTCTAGAAGGGATTCATGTTCTAGAAGGGATTCTCCTTAGAAGGGATTCATGTTCTAGAAGGGATTCATGTTAGAAGGTATATTCTACTTCTAGAAGGGATTCATGTTCTAGAAGGGATTCTCCTTAGAAGGGATTCATGTTCTAGAAGGGATTCATGTTAGAAGGGATTCTACTTCTAGAAGGGATTCATGTTCTAGAAGGGATTCTCCTTAGAAGGGATTCATGTTCTAGAAGGGATTCATGTTAGAAGGGATTCATGTTAGAAGGGATTCTACTTCTAGAAGGGATTCATGTTCTATAAGGGATTCTCCTTAGAAGGGATTCATGTTCTAGAAGGGATTCATGTTAGAAGGGATTCTACTTCTAGAAGGGATTTATGTTCTAGAAGGGATTCTCCTTAGAAGGGATTCATGTTCTAGAAGGGATTCATGTTGGAAGGGATTCATGTTAGAAGGGATTCATGTTCTAGAAGGGATTCTCCTTAGAATGGATTCATGTTCTAGAAGGGATTCATGTTTGAAGGGATTCATGTTAGAAGGGATTCTACTTCTAGAAGGGATTCATGTTCTAAAAGGGATTCATGTTCTAGAAGGGATTCTCCTTAGAAGGGATTCATGTTCTAGAAAGGATTCATGTTAGAAGGGATTCTAGTTCTAGAAGGGATTCATGTTCTAGAAGGGATTCTCCTTAGAAGGGATTCATGTTCTAGAAGGGATTCATGTTAGAAGGGATATTCTACTTCTAGAAGGGATTCATGTTCTAGAAGGGATTCTCCTTAGAAGGGATTCATGTTCTAGAAGGGATTCATGTTAGAAGGGATTCTACTTCTAGAAGGGATTCATGTTCTAGAAGGGATTCTCCTTAGATGGGATTCATGTTCTAGAAGGGATTCATGTTAGAAGGGATTCATGTTAGAAGGGATTCTACTTCTAGAAGGGATTCATGTTCTAGAAGGGATTCTCCTTAGAAGGGATTCACGTTCTAGAAGGGATTCACGTTAGAAGGGATTCATGTTAGAAGGGATTCTACTTCTAGAAGGGATTCATGTTCTAAAAGGGATTCTCCTTAGAAGGGATTCATGTTCTAGAAGGGATTCATGTTAGAAGGGATTCTACTTCTAGAAGGGATTCATGTTCTAGAAGGGATTCTCCTTAGAAGGGATTCATGTTCTAGAAGGGATTCATGTTAGAAGGGATTCATGTTAGAAGGGATTCTACTTCTAGAAGGGATTCATGTTCTAGAAGGGATTCTCCTTAGAAGGGATTCATGTTCTAGAAGGGATTCATGTTAGAAGGGATTCTACTTCTAGAAGGGATTCATGTTCTAGAAGGGATTCATGTTCTAGAAGGGATTCATGTTAGAAGGGATTCATGTTAGAAGGGATTCTACTTCTAGAAGGGATTCATGTTCTATAAGGGATTCTCCTTAGAAGGGATACATGTTCTAGAAGGGATTCATGTTAGAAGGGATTCTACTTCTAGAAGGGATTTATGTTCTAGAAGGGATTCTCCTTAGAAGGGATTCATGTTCTAGAAGGGATTCATGTTAGAAGGGATTCATGTTAGAAGGGATTCTACTCCTAGAAGGGATTCATGTTCTAGAAGGGATTCTCCTTATAAGGGATTCATGTTCTAGAAGGGATTCATGTTAGAAGGGATTCATGTTAGAAGAGATTCTACTTCTAGAAGGGATTCATGTTCTAGAAGGGATTCATGTTCTAGAAGGGATTCTCCTTAGAAGGGATTCATGTTAGAAGGGATTCTAGTTCTAGAAGGGATTCATGTTCTAGAAGGGATTCTCCTTAGAAGGGATTCATGTTCTAGAAGGGATTCATGTTAGAAGGGATATTCTACTTCTAGAAGGGATTCATGTTCTAGAAGGGATTCTCCTTAGAAGGGATTCATGTTCTAGAAGGGATTCATGTTAGAAGGGATTCTACTTCTAGAAGGGATTCATGTTCTAGAAGGGATTCTCCTTAGATGGGATTCATGTTCTAGAAGGGATTCATGTTAGAAGGGATTCATGTTAGAAGGGATTCTACTTCTAGAAGGGATTCATGTTCTAGAAGGGATTCTCCTTAGAAGGGATTCATGTTCTAGAAGGGATTCATGTTAGAAGGGGTTCATGTTAGAAGGGATTCTACTTCTAGAAGGGATTCATGTTCTAGAAGGGATTCTCCTTAGAAGGGATTCATGTTCTAGAAGGGATTCTTTTCCCTTAGGACTTAGGGCTTGACTGGTTTAGTTATGGGACTATAGGGGCTATGGGTAGTTATTAGATCCCTTAGGAAAAGTCAGGATTCCCCTACTGCTATTAATATACTGTATATCTGATTGACTGGTGTGGTGTGCCCTCTGGGGATTATTGCTTGCTTGTGTGGGTATTGGGATTGTCTGGGGACTTGAGAGAGCTGAAGACTTGAGGAGATGAAGACCATTGGAGATCCAGAGATTGAAGAACAACTTCCAGAGTTGAAGAGGAGATTCTTGCTAGCAGCTGCTGAGGAGACTAGGGTTTAGGAGCTAGGCAGAGCTCTAGATTAGAAAGCTTGCTTCTCAAACATAGATGGCTTTGTTTGCCTCTATCCTTTCTCTATGATTCAAAGTCTCTTTCAAATATCCACCTCCTTCCTTTGGAAGGATCAGTGAATGTATTTGAAAGATAGAACTTTTGAGAGAAAACTTTCTGTGTAATGTTAACAGTTGATGAACCACCCTTGGTAGGTAATTAACTGTCTAACATTCATTCACTTCCTCTTGTTGACTGATGTTCATCCCTGAAGATTGGAGACTTGAAGAAAAGCCATTGCTTATAGGAGACTGATGATCAAAGCCCTTGCCTGAAGGCCACGAAGATGGAGACTGATGCTTGTTGAAGCCTGTAGCTGATAGGAGATTACTTGAAGCCAGATGTTGATTCAGAGTTGCTGATGCTGTTTCTTTTGCTGTTGTACTTCATTGCTGATGTATTGATTGGTTTTCCGGACTGTATTGTTTGCTGTTTACCCTGTTGGGTTGAAAGTGAAGTCTGTTCACTTTTGCCTATTGTTTTCTAGGTTCGAGGTTGAGTGGGACTCCCTTGCCTCGCTTGTACTGTTGCATCCATGCATTTTACCGCTTTACTGTACATATATCTGATATCGTTTCTGTTTTCGTCTATTCCCTTAGGATCTCTGTTTCTCTCTGTGCAAGAGAGGAGCATGATAGACACTAGGTCTTAACCCATGCATGACAACATTAGGTTAGTTAGATTCCCTTCGCAACCGTAGGTTAGAGTTCTGTTCCTTCTCCCTCAAAACAAACAGAAAAATACAATAAAATTTCAAATACAGTAAAAGACACTTCTTCCGTAAAAAAAAATGTGAACTCATCAAGACGTCATTTTTGTCCGCTTGGACTGTTAATCAGAAAAACCTTTTTCAGAAGGAATAAAAAACAGTCAGACAAATCTGTGTCTTCCGTGGCCCGAACTACGTTTGCTCTGATCTTTCATGCTGTATGAAAGTACGTAGGCATATGATGCGATATCCTAGAGAGCAACCTTCCCCTCCTTTCCCGTAGGTAGGCAAACTACGTTGACTCTGATTTCTCGTTTCAGTCGAGAATACGTAGGCATAAAGTGCGATACTTTGCCGAGTCCTTTTTATTTTCATTTTCTTTTCTTTTAACCCTTGACCTGTAGTTTAGGTAGAATAACAATCCATACCCGAAAACAAGCGTGGATCCCGTCGAGTACGACGGACGTGAGGGGTGCTAATACCTTCCCCTTGCGTAACCGACTCCCGAATCCAGGTTTTGGTTGCGACGACCATACCTTTCCCGTGTTGTGCGAGGTTTACTCTGAGCGTTTCCTTTCCCTCCCGTGGGATAAATAACGCACGGTGGCGACTCTTCTGTTCAGCCGGCGCCGATTTTCGCAGTAGCGACAGCTGGCGACTCTGCTGGGGATCCAACGTCCCCTGGCTGCTAAGGACTGCGATAGTTCTTATGCATTTGGGATCCAACGTCCCTTAAGAGAGTCAATCCTAACGCTTGTTTTCCCGTCGAGAATTTTGTATGGAGTTATTTTATATTTCTAACCTTGTATTTTCAGCTTTGTATATATGGATTATTATTGCTGTATCTTGGGGGGTGACGGGTGTTCTGATATTGAGTGAGAAGCCGGACCTGGGCTTGAGTGCACCTAGAACTAGAGTAGAAAGTAGTGGGCGCGTGCCGGCTTTGCTTGCATTAGTGTCTCATGAAATCTACACTCGGACGAGGTTCTTCTGGTTGGCTTCTTTTTCGACCCTTTGGGTCGAAGGGGTTGTTGGTCAGCTGAATTGTCGACTCCGGGAACCGATCATTTGGAAGTTGGCTAAGTGAGGCCTCTTCAGGATTTGATGATGCCACTCCTTCTGGGAATCGTATCATCGACCCTGAAAGTCTGTGACACCGACGACCGCATAGGATGCCATACCTTTGTCAGTTACTAGGACATCCACCTGTGAGAGGGTTTGGGGTTATGCAGGTAACTAGACCTTCAGATACCGGTTATTTCTTGATCAGAGATCCTGGGTATTTATGGAGATGTGAGGTCTGCCAGAGACCAGTGGGAGTTATGGTTCTGAGGTCTGTCAGAGACCAGTTGGAGATATGATCTGAGGTCTGCCAGAGACCAGTTGGAGTTATGGTTTGAGGTCTGTCAGAGACCAGTGTTGGAGCTTTGTTTTAGGTCTATCTAGGACCAGGGTTTGATGACTTCTGGATGGTCTATCTGAGACTTTTCTTGATTGGGTTCAGGCTATTCAGCTACAGCTTTGGTCCCTGTTGTATGTTACTTGCATTGCATTGTCTGCATATCCATTACCACTTGCATTTCACTAACGTGTGTCTGTGCTGCAGGTGCATTTGCATATTCCCCGGTTCTAGTGCCCAGGCTTCTGAGTATTGACTATGGCTGGTTTGAGGAAAACAGTTGCGTATAAGCTGCCTTCACCGGATATTACTTCTTTGCTTGGTCTGATATCTCTTGCTGATGAGGAGGTTAGGAGAAGCTTCAGAATGAGTCATGGGAGATTACTGAGATTAGTCTGCAAGCCCACTGTTGATGAGATGAACGGGCTATACACCTTGATGCAGTTCTATGACCCCGCATTGAGATGCTTTACTTTTGCTGACTTCATTCTAGGGCCTACCATTGAGGAGTATGTGGAGTTTACTGAGCTTCCCGTGCAGAACAAGGCTCCCTTTATTCACTCTACTGTTGAGCCCAAGTGGGAGGACTTAGCCAAAGCCTTACATATGGACGCTGCAGAACTGTTATTGACTTCTTGGCTTGGGGTTCCTGGTTTCTCTCTAGATTTTCTGGTTGGCAAGGCTCAAGAGTACGCCAAGAACGGTTGTTGGGTGGTTTTCAACGCTATTTTGGCTTTATGCATTTATGGAATTGTGCTGTTTCCTAACTTGCCCAACTTTGTAGACCTGGATGCTTTCTACCTGTTTGCTGCAGGCAACCCAGTGCCAACGTTGATCGGAGACTTCTACCACTCACTGCACTACAAGAACGAAAACCGAAGGGGAAAAGTTGTTTACTGCTGTGCTCCTCTATTAAATATGTGGTTCAAAAGTCATCTCCCCATGAAGGGACCATTTGTAGACAGTGCAACCTCAGCCAGTTGGTCAGAGCGCCTGATGAGGCTATATTCCGAAGACGTTGTGTGGTTTGATCGAGACCTGTTGGGATCTGAGCTCATCTTCAGCTGTTCTGGGTACCCTAATGTGCCGCTGATAGGAAGAAAAGGGTGTATCAATTACAACCCTTCTCTATTCATTCGTCAGTTCGGATATGCACTGAAGAATCCACCTCAGGAGGAAGAAGTACAGGAATCTCTGTACTTCACAGGTGACGTGAAGGGGGAGTTATTGGCCAAGTTGCAGCATGCCTGGACACGTATTAACCGCAAAGGGAAGCCACTGTTAGGTAAGAATGATTGCCAGGCTTATGGACCTTACAGGGTTTGGATTCAGGAGAGAGCCAGTCAGTTATTAATGCCATTTCCCGCTGCACCCGTCACTGTTCCTGTCCCGGCAAAAGAGCCAACTACTGTTTCTAGGGAGGCCTACGAGCAAGTTGTGAAGGAAAAGGAAGCCTTGATGAAGATCAACGAAGGGTTAGAGCAAGAGCTAGCTCAAGTACGCAGTGAGAAAAACAAGGCCATATATGCTTTCCAACAACAAATCGAGCTGTTAAACAGGTTAGGGGGTGAGTTGACTGAGGAAAAGAAAAAGCGTGAACGTTTGGGGCAAGAGTTCAGAAGCTCCCATGACATGCTGGAAGCCAAAAAGAAGGCGCTTGACGCAGCACACCGAGAAATCTCCTCTTGCAATAAGACTTGGAATGCTACTCTCACCAATAATAAGATGAGAGAAGATAAGCTGAAGCAGCAAATTTACGATCTCGAAGAGAAGCTGAAGTCTAGCATTAAGAAGTGTGAGGAAGAAGTGATGACCCGGTATAGTGTCCAGCATGCACTGAACAAGGCAATCAAATCCAGAGATGAAGCGGTGTCTCAGAAGCGAAAACTAGAAGATTGCTTCGGAGAAGCAACATGGGAAGAAACTGCTGAAGACGTGCGCCGTGTTCTTAAGAAGAGAAACCAACTTGTTGAAGGGCTGCTTGATCGACCAAGTCATCCAGAGACCAAGAAGTTGATAGAAGAGTACCAGACTTTTGGGAGGATTTGATCATTTCATATAGTAACTTGTATGCTTTATTTGCATAGTGCTGACCATCACCAGGATTGTTGGTTGAGGTCATGCCTTCTTTGTACTCTCAGTGATATTGTACTCTGGGCTTATTGATTTTCCCTGCAATATATGAGGCTTTCTATGATTCAGCTCCGATATTCCTATTGTCAGCACTGTCACTGCACCGGCACCTTCACACTAGAATCGGGGAATGAATTTCCCTAATGCACAGACACATTGCATTGCATCCATATTCATATTGCATTACAGGTAATCTTTGAATAGTGCCTTATTCCATGCTCTGTAACAGGTACTTTCCAGGATTACAGATCAGCACCCGCACCGCTATTCTACCCGCACCAACTGTCGAAGAATCATGGATCAAATGCAGAACGAGATGCAAGATGTGCGCGAGAAGCTCGCTCTCTTTATGCAGACCATGAAAGCTATTGCAAAGGGGCAGGAGAATTTGCAGGCCATGGTCCAGCCTCTGTTGGCCCGAAACGCTGGTCATGGTAATGAAGATCATCAGTCTGTACGGGTCGATACTGTTCACGGAGACGGCACTCCCACGCCAGTGGCTCCACCTGTAGTCAATATACCTGCTGCTAACATCAACAACGCTACCGCTGCTGTGAATGGTAACGTCGGAGTTGGGAATGAGACTGCTGTCCATAATGTTGGGTTGGGTGATGTCAATTTGGGAGATAATATGGGAGGCAACGGCTTTGTCAATGCTGGATTCGGGTTCAACGATCAGGGATTCGATAACACTGGGAAGTATGGTTTCAATGCTCAAGGCTTTGGGCAAGATGGTTATGGTGTGGCCAATCAGGGCTACGGAGGTTTTGGAAATGGAAACGGCGCTGGGTTTATGGCTTTTGGTCCTGCTGGAGGAGTTCAAGGGTACGGCAACAGAGGCCGAGGTCCGGGGATGAATCAGATCAGGGCTGGACGTAATAATGGATATGATGGGTATGGAGTGGGAAATGGTATGTGGCAAGAAGATCAGCAGGAGGACGCTTTCTCCGGAGGAGGTTTCGAAGGGCCGATGGATGACTCCCAGAAGATCAGAATGCTGGAAGAGCAGATGAGGGGGGTCCTGAACCAAAGTGCTGTGGGCTTGGACATGGCAATAATGGGTTTGGTACCTGGCTTGAGGGTGCCAATCAAATTCAAAGCTCCTGCGTTTGATAAGTATAAAGGGGACACATGTCCAAAAGTGCATGTACGAGCTTATTACAGAAAGATGTCTGCATACTCAACTGATGAAAGAATGCTAATGCATTTCTTTCAAGATAGTCTGTCGGGTCCTTCCCTAGAATGGTACATGGGGCTGGAGCCGACTGATATCAAGACATGGAAGCAATTGGCAGAGGCATTTGTAGCTCACTACAAGTATAATAGCGATTTGGCGCCCAATCGGGTCCAATTGGCAGGGTTGTCGCAAAAGAAGGGGGAAAGCTTTAAAGAGTACGCGCAAAGGTGGCGCGATATGGCTGCCAGGGTCCGTCCTCCTGTAGAAGATAAGGAGATGAATGACATGTTTGTCGGCACATTCACAGGTCTGTTTCATGATATGCTGTTTCACACGTCTCTGGCCAGTTTTTCAGACCTAATTCTGATGGGGGAAAAGATTGAACGTAATATTAAGCAAGGAAAGTTCCAGGTTGAGGAATCGACTGCATCTGGCAGTAATAGGAAGGCTTTTGGTGGGCGCCGTCAGGGCGAGGCAAGCGCAGTATTTGGAGGCCGAGGCCGAGGCCGAGGCAGGGGACGAGGTCAATATCGTCAGCCGCAGCAGGTGGCGAGTGTTACTATCCCGTATCAACAACAACCACTTCAACAACAACAACCGGTTCAGCAACAGCCAATGCAACAGCAGCAGCAGCCTCAGCAGGGGGCACAGCAGGCTCAGCGAAGATTCCAGGGTAGTAAACCGAGAAGAGTGTTTGAGAAGCCTCCCTCAACCTATGCCGATTTGTTGCAGACATTGTTGGGATTGAACCTGGTAGAGAAAAGAACTCTGGCACCGATAACGGGAGCTCCCCCGTTTGGTTACAATGCAAGCAGGCACTGTGAGTTTCATTCTGGGGCCCCGGGCCACGATATAGAAGGATGCCATGCTTTTAAGCATGTTGTGCAGGATCTTTTGGACAATAAGACTATCAACTTCGGAACGGCAGGTCCGAATATAGTGCAGAAGCCCATGCCTAATCATGGGGCTAACGCCATTCTGACTGAGGAAGGGTTAAATCTGATTATGAATGTCGATGATTTGAAGACGCCGCTGAGCGAGATAAAGAGCCGACTGTTGCAAGGGGGTGTTTACCCGGGATGTGACGAATATTGCTTAGAATGCTGGACCCTAGCTGGAGGGTGCGATAATTTGAAGAAAGGCATTCAGGCCTTAATTAATGAAGGCATATTGCAGTTTGACCGAGCAGCAACTGAAGAGCCCGCGGGGGCAGTAGCATGTGATCAGACTGATGTGGCCACAGTAACGATTCCTCGAAAGATGATCACTATCGCAGCACCAGCTCAGCGCCCACCGATCACCATAACTAAGGCCGGGCCAATCCCGTACGAGAACACGAAAGCAGTCCCATGGTCATATGGGTTGGAAGTATATTGTGACGGGATAAAAATTGATGTTAACAAGCAGCCAGCTGAGACTGTGGATAATGTTGTTGGTTCGGGAGGTATGACAAGGAGTGGTAGGATCTTTATATCCCCTGAAGTGGAGGCCGAAAGACTAGCTAAAGGAAAAGGGAAAGCAGTTGAGAACGTTCCGGTACAAGCAAGTGACAAAGAATCGGCATCGAAAGACGTAGAAGAGTTCATGCGCTTGATTCGGAAAAGTGATTATAAGATTGTGGAGCATCTACAGCAGACACCGTCCAAAATATCTATCCTGTCACTGCTGTTGTGTTCGGAAGCCCACAGAAATGCGTTGCTGAAAGTCCTGGATACTTCTTTTGTACCTCAAGACGTCTCCGTGAATCAGTTGGAAGGAGTGTTGGCACATGTGAATGCAGGCCACAGCTTGGGCTTTACTGATTTCGACTTGACTCCGAAAGGGAGAGATCATAATATGGCGCTGCACGTATCTGTTGAGTGTAGAGGATCAGTAATGTCACACGTATTGGTTGACACCGGATCGTCTTTGAATGTGCTACCCAAGAAGGCGATGATGAAGCTGGATGTTAGAGGAATCTTGTGTACGCCCAGTGATTTGGTAGTCAGAGCGTTTGACGGCACACGGAGAACAGTCTTTGGATCGATCACATTGCCTCTACAGGTGGGGCCGGAGGTGTTCGCAACTGAGTTTTATATCATGGATATACAGCCTGCGTACAGCTGCTTGCTTGGAAGACCCTGGATTCATGGGGCAGGGGCAGTCACATCCACCCTGCATCAGAAGTTAAAATATATGGTCGGGGACAGCGTAGTCACCATGTGCAGAGAAGAGGACATCCTGGTCAGCCATCTGTCGTCATTTAAATATGTGGAGGTCGACGGAGAAATCCACGAAACACCCTGCCAGGCATTTGAAGGTTTGCGCATCAAGGACAAAGGTCCCGGGCCGAGCAAAGCATCGGAGATAGCCGTCTCATCGTATAAAGAAGCTCAAGCTCTAGTAGAAGCAGGAGAAGCAAAGGGCTGGGGCAAAGTGCTGGACATTCCTGTGAAGATGGACCGGTTCGGGCTGGGATACCAACCGTCGTCATCAACTCCTTCCGTGGGAGCGCCCCGTTTCAGAAAGCCGATCACCATCTCTGCCAGTGGGGTGTGTCATGAAACTGTCAATGCTGCTTCGGAGTCTGATGAAGGAGACAGCGACTGTGATATGGATGCCTGGATTCAGCCAAGCACGCCAGGCCAAGGACTGTGCAACTGGTCTATTCAGGAGCTTGTTCCTGTGACTTTTAAACAGTAATGCCTTGCTTTATTAATTGTTGAATAATCTGATGTCTTGCCCGGGGCATCAGGATTTGCTTAGGGCTGTGTTGTTATGAACATTGCGTGTTAATCATTAAATAAATGGCGTTTTTCATGTGTAAACACTGTAATCTCTGTCTTTCTTGTTTTATATTTTTCAATAAAATGGCAACGTGGTTGTTCGCTTTATACGCATTTTGAAGCACTTAACCGTTCCTTTTGCAGGATAACATTTTCAGATGACATCTTTGAACCACCTATGACTCGTCCCGACTTTGAGCACCCGGTATTTCAGGCCGAAGAAGAGGTTGTCGAAGATAGCGACGTTCCTGAAGAACTGTCTTGGTTAGTGAAGCAAGAGGAAAGAGCCATTCTGCCTCACGATGAGGTCATCGAAATTATCAACTTGGGGTCAGAAGGGGTTGAGAAGAATATTCGTATCGGAGCCGCACTGCAGAGTGATATCAAGCGAAGACTGGTTGAAATGCTCCGAGAGTATAATGATGTATTCGCTTGGTCATATGAAGATATGCCAGGGCTCGATACATATATGGTTGTGCATCGCCTGCCACTGAAAGAAGATTGCCCGCCAGTCAAGCAAAAGCTTCGCAGAACTCGACCAGATATGGCAATGAAGATCAAAGAGGAAGTTCAGAAACAGTGGGACGCTGGTTTCCTGGCTGTGACAAAGTATCCCTCATGGGTTGCTAACATCGTACCAGTGCCAAAGAAAGATGGCAAGGTTCGAATGTGCGTGGATTATAGAGATTTGAATAAAGCAAGCCCAAAAGACGATTTTCCACTTCCTCATATCGACGTGTTAGTTGATAATACTGCTCAATACTCCGTATTCTCCTTCATGGATGGCTTTTCAGGCTATAATCAGATTAAAATGGCGCCAGAGGATATGGAGAAGACTACTTTCATAACGCCTTGGGGAACATTTTGCTACAAAGTGATGCCCTTTGGCTTGAAAAATGCTGGGGAAACATATCAGCGTGCGATGACAACTCTTTTCCATGACATGATGCATAAAGAGATCGAAGTTTATGTTGACGATATGATTGCCAAATCCCAGACGGAGGAAGAGCATCTGGTGAATCTGCTGAGGTTGTTTAAAAGGCTTAGGAAGTTCAGGCTGAGACTGAACCCTAATAAATGCACCTTCGGGGTGAGATCGGGTAAGCTCCTGGGGTTTATCGTAAGCGAAAGAGGAATAGAGGTCGATCCTGCTAAAATAAAAGCAATTCAAGAAATGCCGACGCCTAAAACAGAGAAAGAGGTGCGCGGGTTTTTAGGGAGGTTGAACTACATCGCCCGGTTCATATCTCACCTAACGGCCACGTGTGAACCATTATTCAAGCTGCTAAAGAAAGATCAAGCTGTAACGTGGAACGAAAATTGTCAAAAGGCATTCGATAAAATAAAGCAGTATTTGCAGGAGCCTCCTATTTTGATACCCCCGGTGGCAGGAAGACCTTTGATAATGTATTTGACGGTTCTTGAGGGAAGCATGGGTTGTGTTCTCGGTCAACACGACGAGACAGGGAGAAAAGAGCATGCAATCTATTACCTGAGTAAGAAATTTACAGACTGCGAATCTCGGTATTCAATGCTGGAGAAAACTTGTTGCGCGCTAGCCTGGGCCGCCAAGCGTTTGAGGCAATACATGCTGAATCATACAACCATGCTCATCTCAAAGATGGATCCTATCAAATATGTATTTGAAAAGCAGGCATTGTCAGGTAGAATCGCCCGTTGGCAGATGGTCTTGACTGAATATGATATTCAATACGTCTCGCAAAAGGCTATAAAGGGGAGTGTGCTGTCTGAGTATCTGGCGGAGCAGCCTATTGAAGATTACCAATCGATGAGGTTTGATTTTCCTGACGAGGATATCATGTACCTAAAGATGAAAGATTGTGAAGAGCTGTTGCCAGACGAGGGACCAGAGTTGGGTTCCAAATGGAAGATGATATTCGACGGAGCTGTGAATGCTTATGGTAGCGGAATAGGGGCAATCATCACTACGCCACACGGGTCGCACATCCCGTTTACTGCCCGATTGACCTTTGCCGTTACCAACAATGAGGCCGAATACGAAGCTTGTATAATGGGGCTTGAAGAAGCCATTGATTTGCGAATCAAAAACCTGGACGTATACGGAGACTCAGCTCTGGTGGTGAATCAAATAAAAGGGGAATGGGAGACGCGGCAGCCCAACTTGATACATTACATGAATTATGCAAGGAGATTGTTGCCTTTCTTCGACAAGGTTGAATTGCATCACGTACCGCGGGCAGAGAATCAAATGGCTGACGCCCTCGCCACTTTGTCTTCCATGTACAAGGTCAACTTCTGGAATGAGGCTCCTCGAATCATTATCTCTCGGCTTGACAGGCCAGCTTATGTATTTGCTATTGATGAAGCATCTGATGACAAACCATGGTATTTCGATATCCTTAATTTCCTGAAGAATAAAGAGTATCCGGCTGGGGCATCCAGTCAAGATCAGAAGACTCTCAGGAGATTAGCGGGCAATTTCTATTTGAACCCGGATGGCGTATTATACAGAAGAAACCACGATTTGGTGTTGTTGCGTTGTGTAGACGAAAGAGAGGCAAAGTTGCTCATGGAAGAAATCCACGAAGGTACCTTTGGTACGCATGCTGGCGGACATGCTATGACGAGAAAACTGCTGCGGGCAGGTTATTTTTGGCTGACCATGGAAACTGATTGTTTCAAGTTTGCGAGGAAGTGTCACAAGTGCCAAATCTATGCTAATAAGATCCATGTGCCTCCAAGTCCTCTGAATGTAATGTCATCGCCATGGCCATTCTCTATGTGGGGAATCGATATGATTGGAAAGATCGAGCCGACAGCTTCTAACGGGCATCGGTTCATCCTAGTAGCAATCGATTATTTCACCAAGTGGGTGGAAGCGGCGTCTTATGCAAATGTAACGAAGCAAGTGGTGGCCAGATTCATCAAGAGAGATATCGTTTGCCGATATGGAATCCCCGAGCGGATAATCACGGATAATGGTTCAAATCTGAACAACAAAATGATGAAGGAGCTCTGTCAGAATTTCAAGATCGAACATCACAACTCCTCCCCTTACCGACCCAAGATGAATGGCGCTGTAGAGGCGGCCAATAAGAATATCAAGAAGATCGTTCAGAAAATGGTGGTGACCTATAAGGATTGGCATGAGATGCTACCTTTCGCTTTGCACGGTTATCGTACGACGGTACGCACATCAACCGGGGCAACTCCGTTCTCGTTGGTATACGGAATGGAAGCGGTACTACCATTGGAAGTTGAGATCCCTTCTCTGAGGGTATTGCGAGACGTTCAGCTGGACGAGGCAGAATGGGTAAAAGACAGGTTGAATCAACTGAGTTTAATGGATGAGAAGAGGCTAGCTTCTCTAGCATACGGCCGTTTGTACCAGAGCCGAATGAAGAAAGCGTACGACAAGAAGATACATCCACGAAGCTTTCAGACGGGCGACCTTGTGCTGAAAAGGATTCTCCCGCCGCAAACAGATCACAGGGGCAAATGGACCCCCAACTACGAAGGGCCATACGTTGTCAGGAAAGTATTTTCAGGAGGAGCGTTGTTGTTGTCGACCATGGACGGAGAAGACTTCACGTCGCCTGTGAATTCGGACGCAGTTAAAAAATACTTTGCTTAAAATTGACCCGCTGGACAGAAAAAGAGAGTCCAGGCAAAAATGGGGCATCCTGGCGAACCAAAAACAAAATGAAAGGTTCGGGCAAAAATTAGGGATAAAATTGAAAAAATGTACACCCGCGAAGTTGAAAACCTACACTGGGCGACTTCCGCAAAAAGGGGTATCCCGGTGAACTGAAAACCCGTAAAGGGCGGTTCACGCAAAAGTTAGGGATTTGAAAAGCAAATGACTGCGGTCCGAATTGGATAATTGCAATAAGCATCAATGCGGGAGAATACATTTGAGGGGTCGGTTATCTGATACAATCTCTTCAGAAGTGGGGATACCGGGAAAGCATTAGGGTCGGGCGAGTCATGGGAGGATCAGTTCGTGATGTTCATCTGCATCCCGTTGCCGACATGTGTACCAATTTAAGTTGTCAATATTTATGCTTCTTGTGCATACTTGTATACTTGTATATTTGCTTTGTGTAGCTTCCTCATTTCAGGAGTTACATCCCGTGTACTAAACTCCGCCCATTCAGGGGCCCAATCAATAAAATACGTTGTTCAGTACTTGGCACTGTTCTTTACTATTTTGTGCACGATTAACGCCTAAGTTTGATGAAACTAGCATGTGTATAACGGCATTGGCCCTTGCCAACAGTTGCTAAAGCTTTGAATTAACTGAAAATAACGTCACTAACCTGAATTGATTTGGTTGCATAGGATTGTCTTGTCTTGTTTGTGTTGTTGCAGGTTTCATAACCGTACGAGGAAGATGATCAAAAGATTGCAATAACTAAAGACTCAGCCCTCACGCAGGTCATGCAGGTTCTTCCTGAAGAAGGATAGAACTCTCCAGCTAGTCGTAGCTTGCGCAAAAGGATTATCCAGCAAAGTCGTTCATCCTCAACAGAATTGACGATTCAAAGATTGTAGGCTGTATGCAGGCAATGTGGGGTCCCCCAGAAGGATTCCCTACCTCGAGCAGAGTGGTTCAGCCTCAGAAGATTAATATTTCCGAATTGGTGAGACGTATTCAGGCGGTTTCCCTTTCCCCGCAAGGTCATTTATTCTTCCCCAGTGGAGTCAGTTAATTTTCCCCAAGAGAATCATCCCATCCCCAGCGGAATTCTCTTTTCAGCAAGTGTTCTTTCTTCCCATTGGAACTTGAAGATCAAGACTCTCCCCAGCAGAGTTGGTGGTGGATCCTATCATTTATTTTGTCAGAGATACTGTGTAATATCAGTTCACTCTCCAGCAGAAAGTCCGATCATACTATGCACATCTGCTCTTCCAAAGTTACATTCCCCAGCAGGGGGTTACCTCAACATGGTGTTTGGTTTGAGCTCCCAATTTCCCAGCATGGTTGACTTCACCCTTCCAGCATTTATTTTGCTAGAATAATTCTGTAGCATCTGGCTATCCCCGGCGGAGTTGGCATTATCTTCAGCATTTATTTTGCTGAAGCAGTTCCTGTATCCCAGCAGGTGGAGAGAGCTCTTGCTCAAATGAACTACTAAACATTCAAGATCTCGGCATGAGACATCCGATGATAATGTCAGTTTCGGCCGTATTCCCCACAGAATTATCAGGATAAGCTTCTCTTTATGCCCAAGCAGAGTTATTTGTCATCAAAAGGTTTCAGGAACCAGAATTTCAGAAGTGGCCTCCGGGCATCAGAGCAGGCGTCCGGTAGTTTGGTTTTCAAATATCCCCAGTAGAGTCCGCCTCCAAGTCGCTGTCACGTCAGTGCTAAAGAAGTTTGTGGGTTGGGATCAATGAAGAACTAAGTCCTGGCGTGGACAATTTATTCCTATATTGGCGGGATTTCTTCAGAAGTGGGCGTCCTAACATGGACAGATTTATTCCCCTGGGTTGATGAGATGTGGTAGTCCTAACGCGGACAGATTCGGGTTCTCGGAATTGGTGGAATGTGAAGTCATGACGTTGACAAAACTGATTACTCTTTGTGTTGGTGAAGCGTGGGTCCTGACGTGGACAGATCAGACGAAGATGTGAGTCCTGACGCGGACAAGTTTTATTTTCTCAACAGAGGAGATGTGAGTCCTGACGTGGACAAGTTTTATTTCCCCAGCGGGTCGAAGATGCCTGAGTCCTGACGTGGACAAATCAAGACGAAAAATGGGTCCTGACGTGGACGAGTTTATTCCTTACGTGGGAAAAGAGGTTTCAGTTCCTTACGTGGAAAGACGAGTTTATTCCTTACGTGGAAAAAGATGGAGATTCCTTACATGGAAAGACGAGTTCATTCCTAATGTGGAAAGATGAGATTCCTTACGTGGAAAAAATGGGTTTCCTTACGTGAAAAGATTGAGTCCTTACGCGGACACATACGAAAAGGATTCCTTACGTGGAAAGAGCGGAGTCCTTACGTGGACAGATTAAGATGGCACTCCTTATGTGGAAGAATGTAGTCATGACGCGGGCAAATCGGAAAGAGTTGGTTTCCTTATGTGGAGAGATTGGGGTCCTTACGTGGACGGATTCAAGAGAAGTTAATTTCTGACGTGGGAGAATGATGTACTCCTTACGTGGAAAGATGAGTCCTGACGTGGACAGGTTCAGAACCAAAGTTGTATTCCTTACGCGGAAAGATTGGAGTCCTGACGCGGACATGTCGAGTGGTATTGGGGTCCTTACGTGGACAGATTGATATGGTTCTCCTTATGTGGAAAGAAGATTGCTTCCTGACGTGGAAAGATGAAAGGCTTAGTCCTGACGTGGACAGATACAGAAGAGGTGACTCCTAACGTGGACAGGTGTTACTCTTAACGTGGAAGAGTGTTATTCCTAACGTGGACGATTCAGTTTATGGAAATTATTCCCCAGCGGAGTTGCCGAGATTTTTCTGGGTTAACGGCAAGTGGAGTCCTAACGGGGACATGTTCTAGTTGAGATTTTTTCGTATTGATGACAGACAGAGTCCTAATGTGGACAAGCAAGCAATCTGTTATCCCCAGCGCGGTCGCACGAGATCAGTGGGTTGCTGTAACAGTTAAATTCAGCTGATGAATGTCGTTCCCCAAGCAGTGGTGCAGTCTATTTCTGCGGTTGGCAAATTTCTGGTTTCACTAGTATTCAACCGTCTCGTACCGCGAATGTCTGAAGGCTCCGGGTTCTTCACCCAATCGGGTCCAAGTCGCTTGAATAGGGGCAGCTGTTGCACCCTAAAATTTGCCCAACCTTATTCACTTGGTTCATGTTTCAATACCATTAGCATTTGCATATAGAGTCATGTACATAGGTTACTCATCTGCATAGCATAAGCATAGCAAGTCATCCAACAGGGGATCAAGCATTATTCTCCTCTCTAGAGGCCTATCAAGAAGTTATTATCCTAATTCCATCTCATTCAAGTCATCAGAAAAGAATGTGAAAGCAGAGAGTTCAGCAGATCAAGCCTTGAGTCTATCTCCTATCTGAGGGTGTCTGAGGATCAACAAGGGAATTATGAGTTGTGAATGAAGAGCATGGGGAGTATCTAGACATCTTGGAGGACTTAGAAAGTCATTTGGGAAGAAAACAAGTTGTTGATGTGATCACAAGAATTGCAGTTGAAGACAGTCAACTAGGGTTTCATCTGGGTCAACCCTAGGTCAACCCTAGGTCAATTGATTGGTTTGAGGGCATTCAGGTCTATTGAAGGGATGTGGGGTTCATCATTTGACATGGAGAACAAGGATATGTTGTTATGCTAAGAAGAATTCAAGAGAAGTCAAGGAGAAGAGGAGTTTCTAAATTAGGGTTTCTATGTAAAATCCCCTAGTTTAGGTCAAATTTCCAAGCAAGATAAGTCAAAATTCAAGCTTCAAATGGATCCTTGGCCAACATGAAACTTGTAGATAATCTCAATACCTTTAATTTGAGTGGTGGAAGACATCAAGTAGATTTATAGAACTCAAGTTATGGTCCTTGCAAGTTACAGGTCATCTGAGGTATCTGAAATTTTGTCTGTGAAAGTGACTTGACTTCCAAGCAACTTTTACCCCTCAGGGAGATTTCAAATGAATTTCTGGTCAACATAAGAATTGTTCCTCATTGTCTTAGCTTTCTAGAATGGTATAGTATGCCTTCATATGATGTGTGTAACTCTACTTATGGTCTTGGAAAGCAAAGGGTATTTTGGTCATTTGTGAATTACAGGTCATTTTAACCTATGTCCAAAACTCATACAAGGAGGCTTCAAATGGAAAAACTTGCAACATCAAACTTGCTCCAAATGACATTTTGAGTCTAGAAAAGTGACCATGAGATATTGTAAATGTCCATAGCATAAGGTTTCAAAATTGTTGAATTTAATGAAGAAAAATGGCTTAAAAAATGATATTTTTCATATCTTGGCCAAATGATGCAAAATTATAGGTCATTTTGAATGGAAAAGGCATTTTAAAAACATTGGCTAAAGTGGAATTTTGAGCTTAGGTCATAATTTGTGAGTTATCCATGGTTACTTGAATTGAAAGTAACATAATCCAAATTGAAAAGGAAAAATGCAAGGGAAATTTCTCCAATGTTCTAGGAGGTTCCTACATCATCTATATATTCATGCAAGCTGATTCATGCAAGGGTTGGTGCTCCCATTTTGTTCAAAACCTCCATTTTCACTCATTTTCCATTCTTGCATAAGCTTCTCAAACTCCCATAATCTCCATCAATCTTCAATATTCTTGATTCAATCTTCATCATCATCACACAAGGATCAGGATCCACACATTTATTTGGCAAGTTGAACAAGGAATCGTGCTATTCATCATCATCATTCAAAGTGCAAGAATCTTGGAATTAGGAGATTCAAAGCTTTGGAGTATCTTTGATTGCATACAGAACTCAATACTAAGTTCACTGATCAGTTTCCCCTCATTTCAAGCATTGGATCAAGAGGATTCCATATCTGTTTTCATCATCACAACAGGTTAGTAACTCCATTCGAATTGCATGATTTAATGAGAATTATAGGGAATTGTTAGTATAGTTCGGTTAGGATAAGTGAGATTATTGATTTTGGTGAGTTTGGACAAGTTTCATGGATATTGGTCATGGTGCTCTAATTCTGGTGAAGCTTAGAATGTCAAGAATCATGAGAGATAATCTTAGATTAGGTGCTTAAAATGATCAGGGTGAGTTGTAGATTGGTTTAGGATGAGTTCTAGAGAGAATTGAGAGGATCAATATCAGTGGGAAATGATGAATCAGATCTGTTACACCTATCGAATTGCTTTATGGATTGAGTTTTAGGATGAGCTATTAGCATGAATGTGTAGAGGGATTGATATAGAGTAAGTTTGCTGTTGGAAGGACTTGATTTCATGGAGCAGGGAGAGAGAACAGGGAGCTCGAAGGTGTATGCATGGCTAGGGTTTCTGAGTTAGGGTTTGGGCTCAAGGTTGAAGATGACCCTGGCACCACACGATCCCAGCTTGACTTTTGACTTAATCTTGATCCAACGGACCACGTTCAAAACGAAAAATCGGAGGGAAGCCTTGGGAGTGAAACGCTCCGTTTCACTTAAGTATGCTGAGTGGGCCTTGAATCACATTGCTACACACACCCCTTTCTCACTAAGCCCAAACAAATACACGTGAATCACCTGCTATTTACACCGAACCCTTCGTTATTTTTCTGGCATTTTCTCAAGTATTTTCTGAGCGCATATGGGCCTAGCTGCAGTGATATTCGCACCCCACCTTTTCCAGCCCACTGGGGATTTCAACTGCGCGCCTTTACTATTCTTACCCCCTTTAACTTTTTCTTTACATTTTCTTTTTATTTTTCTTTATATTTTTCATTCATTTTTAAAAATTCGTAATAAATAGAAAAATCATCATTTTTAATTCATTCTTTTTGCATATTTTTCTTTAGGATGTCAAGAAAATTATAAAAAATAAAAATGGCATTTTATTTTTTATTTGATATTTTTCTCATATTTTCTAAGTAAATAGCATTTTAAATGGTTTCATTTCATACACAATTTTGTTAATTTTTGTTCTATTATTTGCTTCAATATTTTTCATCCATTTTTTTTAGGTTGTTTAGGTTAGACATTGAACTTATAGATTCAATTTAGTTCCCTTTTTTAGAAATTAAATTTAGGTGCTTAATGTAGGCTTGAACAACATGAATAAAACTAGGGTTTTAGGTGATGACTTAGGAGATTTGATTCTTTTCCCTTAGGACTTAGGGCTTGACTGGTTTAGTTATGGGACTATAGGGGCTATGGGTAGTTATTAGATCCCTTAGGAAAAGTCAGGATTCCCCTACTGCTATTAATATACTGTATATCTGATTGACTGGTGTGGTGTGCCCTCTGGGGATTATTGCTTGCTTGTGTGGGTATTGGGATTGTCTGGGGACTTGAGAGAGCTGAAGACTTGAGGAGATGAAGACCATTGGAGATCCAGAGATTGAAGAACAACTTCCAGAGTTGAAGAGGAGATTCTTGCTAGCAGCTGCTGAGGAGACTAGGGTTTAGGAGCTAGGCAGAACTCTAGATTAGAAAGCTTGCTTCTCAAACATAGATGGCTTTGTTTGCCTCTATCCTTTCTCTATGATTCAAAGTCTCTTTCAAATATCCACCTCCTTCCTTTGGAAGGATCAGTGAATGTATTTGAAAGATAGGAAGATCACTCCCCGAGTTACTAAATCCTAATGTCCTAGAAAGCAAATCACTTACTAAACCCTCAACCCGAATAGTCGCAGAAGTCCTCATTCTCATAACAACATCCAATTTAACACCAGTCGAAGAAGCATACCTATCACTAACTCTCAAAACTCCAATCCCCGACATAAAAACAGCAAAAGATGCATACTTTCCCTTAAAACTCCCAAAAATTTCTCTTGCAAAAACATTCGCTTTATCCAGAAACCCAAAACTAATCAAATTTGACGCAACCCAATCAATCAAATAAAGAATCATGAGTCCATGAGCAACACTACCTCGAGGCCCATCATTACCTTCCCCCCAAATTCTAAACAAACATTCCAATATTCTTACAAAATGAACATTCACGGAAGACGACAAAGCATACCCAATTCCAGCAAGAAGACTAGGCACAAACTCATCAACCAAACAAAGCAACCTACAATTCTCTACCAACAGTTTACAAAAAATATCCAAGCACAGATTTTTAGTATTCTCAGATAAAGCATGCACAAAAGAAAAAGCACCCAAAAGTGAAATAGTTTCAGAAAATAAAACATGATCAAATTGAGGAGAAGAAGATAAATACAGCTTGGAAATAACCTCTACTACAGAATCAATGATATCGAAACTAGGTTTAGTGGGTTTTGTGGATTTTCTTATCCAAATATAAAGAAGACGAAAGCAAAGAGGGAGGGAATCAAGGGGAAGAGAGAAATTCGAAGAAGTGAGAATGGAAAGGAGGAGTTTTGCTTGTGGATCAGCGACATGGAGAGAGGTTTGGGAATTGACTAGGGTTTGGAGATGTTGGTGATGGTGTTGATTGAATGAGGAAAATTGAAGGGCGTTTCGGAGTTCAGACCAAGCTTGGATTATGGATTTTGCAGAGGTGGTGGTGGATTGAGAGGTGGATTTGTTGGAGGTGAGATTTTGGAGGAATTTGTCTAGGAACAGAGTGTCTGGATTTCTCGACATCTTCTTCAGTGTTGTTAATGGCGAAATCGCGGTGCAGAGTGAAGTTCTGTTGTGTTGTGAAGAAATTTTTGGTAAAGAATTTTTTATTATGGAAGTGAGTAATAATTTAAAAATAAAATACTATTTTTTAATTTAAAATTTGATCCATTGAGCTTAAAGAGATAGGAGACATTCTGGGGTCCTTTGAAGAAAAGAATTTGCAAGAATTAAGTTCATTGGAATGGACGGCTTTTTTAAAATTAAGGTTACTTTAGACCTTAAACAACCATTGAAAAATGGGACAATGGTGTATTTTAAAGAAAGGAGTCTTTGTGTCTACTTCAAGTATTACCGACTCCCCACCTTCTGTTTTGTGTGTGAAAGAATATGACATCAACTTAAGGACCGTGAGGTGCTAGGAGAACTACGTGAAGAGAGTTATGGAGACTTGGATGAACAAGACCTGTTATATGGCTTATGGCTCAGGGCATCACCATTACCTAAAATTTTCAATGAACAAAAGAAAAAAGACTTGAGTTCTAGAACATGTAGTAAAAGCTTATTCAATGTTTCTTCTAGCCATAATAGATGTGACACCAAAGGAAAAGAGAAAGATGGAAAGGTCAAGGTAGATTAGGGAAAAGACAACCGCATAACGTTTATAGCTGACCAGGCTTTAAAGGAGCAAGAATTAAAATAGAAGGTAAATGATTTGGAGGTTGAAATTGAAGATGAGAAAATACACATGAAGGGGGTTTGAATTGTGTTATTCGTTTTTGTTTTGCTTCTGAACAGAGTTCATATTCTGATTATAAGTTGTAGCAGAATAATAACATAAGCAAATAAATAATAACAAAACACACAGAGATTTATCGTGGTTTCTGAGAGTAGTCCAGTCCCCTTGCAGCACAAAAGATTTTTCACTATAATCAAATCGTGATTACAATTTCTTATACCCTCGGTATAAGATTTTTCTGCTCAGACCCTCAGCCCGAGACTTCCTGCTTAAACCCTTCCGGTTCAAGACTTCTTGCTTAGACCCTCAACCCAAGATTTCATGCTTAGATTCCACGAATCTAAGACTTTCTACTTAAACCCTTCAGGTTCAAGACTTCTGCTCAGACCTACAGTCTAAGACTTCCTTTCTCAAATCCCATGGATTCAAGACTTCTGCTCAAACCCCTCAGGTTCAAGACCTATGCTCAGACTCACGGTCCAAGACTTCCTGCTTAAATCCCACGGGCTCAAGACTTCTACTTAGACCTCTAGTCCAATACTTTCTTGCTCAATCAACAACTAATTAAGACTTCAATGCTCTAGCACATAGTAGGAGACTTACTTGACTTAAGCTCACAACAAGAGACTTTGATGCTCAAGCACATAGCAAGAGACTTTTTCTAAACTACTAAACAACTTGTTTAGCATAATAGAGAATAAGGCGTACTTGATATATAATCCGAGGTACAAAGTAAATAACTGTAACAAAGATCACAACACTTAAGATTTATAAGATATTCAATGTTTAAGAAATCTTAAGGATTTGTACAATTTACAACATATAACAGAAAATCTGCATACTCGATTGTGTGGCCATTGTTGATCTTGTTATTCTTCCATTCTGATAAAACCGTGAAACGCTTATTTCTTCTTGGCTCTCGTTCTTTATTTTTCTTGTTCCTTGTTGATTCCAAATTGAATCTTCAGCTACTTATATAGCAGTTGCAAAATGATAGTCATTGGAATAGATAACTTGTACAAGTGTCTTTGTTACTCCATAGTACAAGAGACGTTGAAGATAGATACACCAAAAGATCTTTATCCATTGTGTAACTTTTTTAACCATAAAGTCTTCCTTGTGATCTTATACTATAGATCTATTGAGAGTAGATATCCCTAAAAAATGTCAACTCTTCTTGAGCCATGTGAACACAGACTCTAGTTGACAAATTGATTTGACATTGTAGCTTGTTTTTTGTAGTACAAATAACTTAGCTTAGTCCTTGGTTCTGAATGATCACTAGAAGCTGATACATTCAATAAGTGTAGAGATAGTACATTGCTCGTCTGATGTTGATACCTTCAACTTCACAGTCTACGCAAACCTATATCATCAAACTTTCCTTAATAATGTGCATAAGTTCTGAACCACTAGAAGCCAATAACTCAGCTTCTCTCAAGTGCGTCCTTATATCAGATTCTCAATGATTTCTTCTTAAGCTTTAGAACCTGCAAGCTTAAAACACACATTAGATAACAACATCGTTCTTTCAACACTTTGTTATCATTAAAACCCAAAGGATATATGTCATGAACAAATCTTATTCTAACATAAATGTTAACCGAGTCATTATGAGAGGCATCCATAACCAGTACTCCTCTATAAGGGTCCTCAAAAGCAAAATGTGGAAGTGTCAAAAGAAAGAAATGAAGCATATGGAAGGGAGAAGAAAGGAGAATTCAAACCAAGATAAGCTTTTAGAAGTCAAAGGAGAAAAAAAGGCAGTTGATTGATGTGATGATAACAAAGGGCTCTGATTAATCACCATTTTACTATGTTTTATCATTGTTTTAGCAGTAGATTTAATGTTATATCAGTGCTTGTATATCGAATTTATATGATTTTATAGACTTTATCTATGGTATGATGATTTCAATGTTTAAGAATGTTTCATGCATCATATAATCTTTTGGGAAAGGATTAATGTGTTTTGTAGGTTGGAGAAAGTCAAATAAATGGCTAGAAAAGGAACACGACGGATTTTCAGAAGGGTTCACCAAGTCTATGTTTCAACGAGTTTTACATCATGATGTACGTGTAGCATTTCGATCATATCTAAAGTGTAGTAACTCGGATTAACATGTCATTGGTGGAAAATGAAAGATAACATCAATTGCTACAATTCTTATGAAGTCACCAAAGGCTAATTTGATGTTTTCCCCTTTAGCCAGACGCGTCTCAAGCGCGTATAGAAGTTACAAAAATCTATTTTCTGCCAAGACGTGTATGGCAGTACGGGACGCGTTCCTAGATGCGTATGTGTTAGTTGTGATTATGGAAGTAAAAAAATGGTCTAGAGAGGGGTAAATAGTCTTTTATAAAAAATCAATCGTTTTTTTAAAAAGGTATAAGAGATTTTCAAAAGATGCACGCGGAAGGTTTGAAATAAAAATATGAAAAATATACTTTTTGAAACTTAATCACGTTAACACCATATCAATTCACAAACACCACAAATGGTTTGATGATGATACACAAAGGTATTCAATTGATTCAGTTGTATAATCCACGTGATGTGTTTATACAATGATTCAATATCAATAAATTCTAACCTCAATTGTTTCTCAGAATTTTAATCACCAATTCAGCTTGATAAGGTGCCCAATTCTAACAAAACCTAAGCTTACATAATAAATCGCTAGCAATTGAATAAATGATAAACTAAGCTAGAATTGAAATACCTAAGCATGCAAATGCTATGAAAATTAGATGCAAAAGTAAGTGAGAGAAATGACATCGATATTTATAGTGCTTCGGCCTTCGTCCTCGCATTGCCTACATGCATTCTTCAATGGTTTTCCATTGGAACATGTATTGTTCCTTTTTATTTGACAAATATTTACAAGAGTTCATACAATCACCAATCCACAATAATGTTGAGAAATATAAAATATGTTATCTGGATCATGAATTATATACAACATAATGTCAAACTCTTCAGCATAATTTTTACTCAATTGACGCTTCTTAAATCTTCCAATATCATCAATCTGCTTCAAGCCTTCATATGTAGCAATCAAACCTTTGATCCTACCGATTTCTTGAGAGATGAATTGTCCAAAGATTTGAGAAGAACATCGCCTTGCTCGTAGCCTTCCACACAATCACTACCAATGCAATCTAGAGAGAATAACATCTTTCTTTTCATTGGAATTTGTCAACACCAATGATAACAACCTCAATCTTGCAAGCTACCTAAAATTCTCAACCAGATCTTCAAGAACAATTAGTTTCAAGATAGCGTATCCCTCAATCAATTATACATGGTTAAGTTGGTTATCAAAATCTGAAATTAAACTGAGGTTGAAGATGAAAGAAATTCGTGCAATATTTTTTGAAATTTCAAAAACAGAGGGTGTTAGTTTTCATAGAAAACTACAATGTTGATTATGTGATTCACATGGTTGTTATTTAGAATGAGATGACAAAAAGGTTTTATATGTGCTTGAGTTTAAGCACTAAAAATGGTCAAAAGGTTAGTTAGATTATAATCAATAGCATTTCATGATTTGAATCAAATGAGCAAGTAGTGTGAAACAAGATCTCATGATGAAATCCTGTGATTTGAGTTACACAGGTTCATGATTCAAATCATGTGTTAAGCCTGATTTGAATCACATATTGTGATTCGAATCACGAAGTCGCATGATTTGAATCAGGTGTATTCTTGTGATTCGAATCACTGATTTCCAAATTTTCTTGTTTTACCTCTGTTGTGATTAATTCGAAACATGGATTGTGAGTGATTCGAATCACACACAAGAAATCTCAAATTTTCAAGTTTTTCAAAATAGTTTGAGATTTCACTTCCCACATAACTTGAATTGATATCACCCAGAGTTCTTGTTTCACTAACTCAGGAAATTGACTTAAACCATCATGATCAAAACTCAAATAACAATTGGTTTATACATGCTAAAAAGACGAATCAGTTCAAACTTGATTAAGAGGGGTGTGCAATTAAGAAGGAGACTCAATAAACAAAAGTGAATGAAAATGAAAGCAATAATACAAGCAACAAAATTATTGTATTAGGGTACTCTCTCTGAATGTATTAGGGATGTGTAACTATGATATGGACGTCCAAAATCGTCCTAAAAGCCCAAATTATGTGTTTAAATGGTGAAAACCTAATTTTCTTGATCTATCTTGCATTTGGACGAAAAAATCATCTTGGAGCAAGGCACTATAAAAACGATAGGAATCACCACATTCAACATATTCCTCCTTTGAAGCTTCCTTCTTTATAATCATTGTGTAATGCTTATCACTTTTATTATGTTTTTTATAATAATAATAATAATAATAATAATAATAATAATAATAATAATAATAATAATAATAATAATAATAATAATAATAATCCCTAACATAAGAGAGTTTAGTTACTACTACTACTAATAACTAGCGTCCAAACGGGCACGTCCGTTCCCGTTTGTCTGCTTTTTTTATTGCGCTAACACGCAAAAATATTAACAGTGTATTTTTTTTATAAATTTAATTTTACTATAAACTATTTATACTGATTTTAATATAAGTTATTTATATGATGAAACATTAAGTTTTGTATTTATATATTGCTATAGAGTAGTCAAAACCATAAGAAGATTTAGATAGAAGAAGAACAAAAATCTTTCTCACAATTTATTAAGCAACTAAACATAAACATTAATACAGATATTAAGTTACATTATTGCTTAATAGGAAGGTCAACCATGAAATCAAAATCAGAAATATCTCTCATTTCACTGCAAAACAAATGAAGTAATTCATTAATATATATTTTATTTGATTTTGGTTTTAATTTAAATTATTTATCATATATATATATATATATATATATATATATATATATATATATATATATATATATATATATATATATATATATATATATATATATATATAAATATATATGTATATATATATATATATATATATATATATATATATATATATATATATATATATATATATATATATATATATATATATATATATATATATATATATGTTTATTAATTTAATTTTTTATTAAGTATATGGTCAATGAAATGCTTCCAAAGATTGTTGCAACAAAACTCTTTTATTTATTGAAGTGATACTTTAAGAAATGTTTTAACATTTGATTCTCATTTCCCTGCATTATCTTGGAGGTGTGTTTAATCTTTAATATTTATTGTTCGTTTTCTATTATATTATTAGTATTGTATTAAATACAGATGAACCAATTCATATATTTCTTATCTTTAAAACCAATGGGTTTAAAAAGAAAGACACTTAAAAATAATGTTTCATTGTTTTTAATAATATTCTCTAACCAAATCAATATAATTTGATATTTAGTTGCAACAACCAAATGCAAAATCAACAAAATAGATTCTAAAATAAAGGCAAATTATCTCTTAAAGAAATAATTATAACATTGTAAAGGAAAAGAAACTTCATATCAATTAACAATGAAGTATGATAAAGAATTAGAGAAGAAATTAGAGACTGGTGATCAAATAAGAGATGAAGATGAAGAATTTTTTTCTCTATTTATCTTTTACAAACCATAAATAGTGGAGTATGATGATGTATTTTTTTTTATGTTGCCACTGAATGAATGAATTTCCATTTTCTATTCATTTATAAGTGTGTTTTGCACTTCCATCATTTTTGTAAGAGATGCATAACTATCAAAATTGGTTTTTTTTTTTCCATTAAAAAAACTAACTTTGATAGTTATGCTCATCTTATAAAAAAACCGTATCATTTTGTTAGCACTTTATTTTTAAAAATTAAATAAATTGCGTATAACTTAAAGGATAAAATGGGAATGAAATAGGTCTGTCCAAAATTATCTATCTTCTTTATCTTTATCTATAATTATAGAATAGATAATAGTTATAGAATAAATAATAGTTATAGAATATATTAAGTAGAGTTTAGAGAAACCATAATAAATATTATAAAAAGAAATTTTTTTTATGAGAATAAAAAGAAATCATAAATAAAAGTTAGGGAGATAAATATAAATAAAACCCACAAATAAATTAATCTCACATAAAGTGAAATAAACAAAATTTTGAGAGATTAAAAGTTTCATGTTCTTGTTAGACAAAAAAACATATAAATTATTCTTCAAAAACTAAGTAAAATAGACAACGTATAAAGAGAAAAATATATAATAAACAAAATTTAAGAAATGTGAATAAATTAGAATATATGTACAATTCCATAGAAGTATCTTTTGTACACTCATTTCAATAGTTGCATGGAAAATATATATTTGTGTAAAAAAAATCATTTGAAATACCTTCAAATTTTGCCGCATATATGTAGCATTCTGCCTCTTTTAAAATTAATAGTTTCTTCAATTTTCTTTAAAAACATAACATAAATATTAAAAAAAAATAAAAATAAAAATGAGAGAGATGAGTTTTTTCTTTAGTTTTAAACGAAGAATTTAAGAGAGAAAAGAAGAGAGATAATCAATCAACATTGCAAAACCAAATACATAAGATATTTTTCAGTATTACGTATCTACTTCGGTGGTGTGTTCGCAGATATTAATAAATTTATTAGAATTGTGATATAATAAATAGAATTTATATAATAATTAACAACTTTAATAATAATTTTACATAGAATTGGTTCAAAAATACAAAAAACTACAAAGTAATATAATTAAAATGAATAACTTTTAATAACTAATCAAACCTGTAGAAATAATTATAAGTGAATGATTTATATCTGTTACATTTTGAAAGATTATGCCTCTGTGTTCTTCCCATTGTCTTGCACATTCTTCTATCTTGTTTGATTTATCCATTAAAAACTAAAAAGAAATTTAAGAATCATTATTAAATATATAAAAATAGTGATGTAGAAAGTATGTGTAAGAAAATTAAAGTTATTAGGTATTCTCAAATATTTAAGAATCTTTAAATTTTGAAGAAGAAAAATTGAAAAAATGAAAATATTGAAGATCAAAATGCAGGTAGTATGTGATAAAGAAAGGAAATGGTAGAATACTTAAAACAAAAGGAATGATACGTGAATAAAAAAAACGGCATTATGTTGTTGATACTCAAAGAAACTACACCAAAAATATGAATTTATCATTAAGACTTAATTACACATTAAAAATAATAAGAACACAAAGAAATTTGACTTCTTTCTTTCTTATGTATTACCGATGATACTAAATAATTTTCAATAATATTCATCTATTAATCAAACAATAGAATGAAATGAATAAAATTAAAAATAGGTAAAGGAATCGATCAAGATAGTTAAACTTTAAAAGTTAGTGAGAATATTAAAATTAAAAAAAGATAGTATGAAAATTGGAAAAATAACTTCTTCTCCATAAAAAAATCTCTATGTTTATGTTAACAGCAACTTTTTTCTACTTCACTGTCTTCAAACTAATTAAAAACAAAAACTTAATAAGAGTTGCCAAAAAAACATAACAGAAAAATTAAAGTTAATTTAGAGAAATACTACAGAAAGATAGCAGCTACCATTATTATCTTTCTCTTTCATTTTCATCTTTATTTTCTTTCTTCCATATCTTTAATTTGCTTCTCCAACATTTTTTTTTCTCTCTCAATATATCTAAGAGCAACTTTAACGCAGGATTGTTAAACCAAAATTCTTTATAGCTTACGTTAGTAATAAGAAATTTGCATTATAGAAGAGCTGACATGGCATCCAAATGAACTAAAATTTAGTTCCCATTATCTATATAGTTAACGTTAACTATTCATGTGAAACCTATTATAATATTATTTAATATTAATAAAATATTCCAAATATTCCAACAACATTAAAGTAAGGGTATGATATTTGAAAATAGTAACAGTCATATTATCATTTTTTACCTTCTATAAATTCTATAGAAATTTTAATTTTTTTTACACACAGTTTTACTTCTAAATTTTTTTCTCTCAATTTCCAATTTTATTTATTTATCAAATGGATCTCAACCAATCGAATCCTTATTATAATTATATTCCTATGAAAATGTAATTTTTTTTTATGTATTATTGTTGTGAATTTTGTATCATTTTTAATTTTATAATAAAATATATTTAATATTATTTTTAAGTTTTTAAGGTAAATTTTATTTAAAAAATTATATGTATTTTAATTAAAATAATTAAATTAATGGTAACTTGAATAAAAAATATAAAATGTGGGGTCAAGTTTTGGTTTCCTATAGACAACCACCATTAAAGTAAAAACTACTCAAATCAACTATAAATTTTTTAAATCCTACAAATCACTTTGGTCCCACAAAAAATATCTTAGTTTGCCCATTTAGTTTACTCCCACTAAAGATGCTCTAATGGGAAGAATATAAAATAGAGAGAGAAGATAGATTGGTTTAGAAACCGCATAGAAGTTATGAAAGATGAAGAATAATAACTAACTAATAAAAGAATATAATAAAATCAATTTATTAAGGACAAAATTGGAAATAAAAAAGTTACACCAAAAATGTTTATTGCCTTTATATATTGTTATCTATTCTATAATCTATAACATATATAAAGGCAATACTTGGTTTTTGGTGTAGCTTTTTTTTATACCAAATTTACCCTTATTTTAAAATATATAACTTACACAATAACTTTATTGAACTACTACTGTCATCTTTCATATAACTCCTTACTAATAACTTCCCACATAACTTCCATGTAAAATTAATATTAAATAAAAATATATCATTTATATTTATATGTGTGCAATAAAAATAGAAGTTGTAGAAGTTATACAAATAAAAATTAACTACTCCCCCCATTTTATATTTGAATATTGTACACAAGTAAAATTAATTAGTTATTTGAAGAATTTTTTTTTTAATTTCTCATTAAAAACTATATTTAAATACACATACCACAAATTCAAATATCAATAATTTTAATTAAAATAATCATAATCTATAACTATCTATAAAAGAAATAGGGAATTTTGCTCTTATATTTTTTTATTCCCATTTTAACCTTTAAAATAAATATAGCTTATATAATTTTAAAAATAAAATAAAAATAAATATATGCAACTTTTTCAAAAAAGAAACCGTCTAAAGTATATAACTATGAGTGTTGGTTTTTTTTAACTCTTTTGTTAACTGCAAATTTTTTAAAATTATTATTTATCCTCTAATATTTTATATTTATTTTAATTTTAAAAATATAAGTTATAAGTAAAAAGTGGATTTAAAATGTTGAGCAGTTATCATGATGTATTAAAAATATGACTATAAGTGTCAATTTTTCATATCAAATTATTATTATTATTATTATTATAACTTCTATAATATATTTGTACAATTTAGATATCTATGCAGTAATATAGTTATTTTGTTTTATATTTTAATTATTGTCTGGTGAATCCCTATTATAATTAGTTCATATATTGAAATACAAGTATTATAGAAATAAAATAGTCCGCTTGAATAATAAATATAATTAAAATTCCCTCACATATAATTATTATCCGTGTTCCTATAATCCTAATTAGCAACTTATATAAAATAATTTTGGACACAAAATTATCCCTGTAGCAAGACATATAAGAATTCACTTATTAATAGTAATTTTAAAATAGTAATTCACGGATAGGTTATATAAGTACAATATCATAATTATGTCATAATAGATTATTATATCTTTAAGGAAGATTAGTAATTTATATGATAATCTATTAGATGTATTATATCTTATATAAGTATATTAGGTATTTAATATAATAATCTTTAATATGATTAAACTTCTATAATTATTTGTAAATGTGATTGTTTCAAATTTATTATATAATTTTGATGATCTGTTCGAACCTATTAACGTTAAATAATTTTGGTGTAGTTTTTTTACTTTCAATTTTATTTCTAATAAATTGATTCTTTTACACTATTTTTTTACTGATAGATTAGTAAGTTATTATTCCTCATCTTTAATAACAAATAGTTTATTAATAAAATAAGAAATGATAATAAAAAAGTAGTAGTAACTTCTAAAAATAATTAACTATTTTATAACTCATTAATCCCACTACTGAATGAAATAAAAGCATATAACAACTTTCGTACTTAATTAAATTAATTAAATAAGAAATAATAATAAAAAAGTAGTAGTAACTTCTAAAAATGATTAACTATTTTATAACCCACTAATCCCATTATTGAATGATGAAATAAAAGCATTTAACAACTTCCGCATTCAACTAATATTATTATATTTAATTATTTAATTGATTTAATTTTGAAGATTTATAATGTATTTTATTTATGACTAAATTTATCCAAAATATTTTCTTAATAAAACTGAATGATAATGATTATAAAGTCCGTATACTCTAAGTTTTGATAAATTATATACTTAAAAAAGTGAATTGTAATTGTCTAAAAAAATTCATTGGAGTTCTTAAAACGCAGTTTTTAAAAATATGATTAACCAATATTTTATTTTATTTTAAAAACAATTTTTTAAAATAAATTATAAAATAATTTTAAAATATTGAAAAATCTCAGTCAAATCTAAATCGTCTATTACTTTAAATCCAACGATAGAGGATAAGCAGTTTCCTCATTTCCCGCTCAGAATGATATATAAATATCCCTTTCATCTTCTACTTTTTCACATTCAAAATGCAAAAGAATAAAAAGTTTCTCAAAATTTCTTACAAAAATGACAAGTTGTGGAAAGGGTATTAAGGGGCTCGGAAAGGGAAGAACAAAGAGGCACATGATGATTATGCGCGACAATATTTGGGGAATTACAAAGCCATCGATTCGTAGATTGGTTAGGAGAGGAGGTGTCAAGAGGATAAGTGGTTTGATCTATGAAGAAACTATGTTATTTCTTAAGGTTTTCTTGACAAAAATTATTCATGGTACTGCTTCATATACTAATCATGCAAGAAGAAAGATTGTGACTGCCATGGATGTTGTGTATACTCTTAAGAGACAAGGAAGAACTTTATATGGTTTCGGAGGTTGAAGAAGATACTTTTATTTATTTATTCTTATGTTATATTTTTATCATCTAAGTTGTGTAATTTATATTTCTATTTCTGCATTTTAAAAAAAGTTTATATCTAAATAATAGTCGATGATTATACAATGATCACCGTCTAAGCTATGTAATTTGTATTTGTATTTTCAAAAATGTTTATTTTCAAGTATTAGTTGGTGATTATGCAATGATAATGACTAAATACTACATTATGTTTTTTCTATTGTATGGTTTATGGACAAAATTACACTATATATGCATTATATTAAATTTATGATGATTTTAGTTAAGTTAAATCTAATTTTTATAATTATAAATAACCTGAATATGAGTTGTCGGTTATTTTTGTTCTTTAACCATCATTAACTTCCATTATAAAAAAAACTTATGGAAAATTTAACACATATAACTCTTCTTTGCATGGTGATTTTTTTCTTGCAATTTTTAAAGAATTTTGAAGAGTGTTTGTTGGTGATCATACATAGAAAATAGATTAATTAATTTTTTTCATTATAGTTTGTTAAAAATGAATTTACACATATGTATGTATTTTAATTGATGACTGGTTTTGTTAAGTTACATTTATAATTATTTTGGTGTATTATACACAAGGTTTTGTCTTATTTAGAAGTCATGCGTAGAAAATATTGTTGTTAGATTTCAAATTATTTTCCTTTCCAAGATGATTTTTCACCATTGACATAGGGATTGTTATTCAACTGTTTTTGAATTAATTTATTGATGGAGGTATTATTATTATTATTAGAATTTAATTGGTATGCACTAAACAATGCAAACTTTAAAAACCGCTCTATTATGCATGTTGTGCCACATATTGATTTTTTTAGGGATAATAAAGAGGATGACATATTACACTATATTATTTTAAAATAAACTATACTTTTGCAAAGTCACACTTGGCGTGCACTCACTGTATTACATTATATTATTTACTACTAAAATTTACTTCATTTGTTTTGCAGTAAAATAAGAGATATTTTTTATTTCGATTTCATGGTTGACCTTCCTACTAAGCAACAATGTCACTTAATGTCTCTGTTAATGTTTATGTTATTAGTTTAATAAATGTGAAAAACATTTTTTTTCTTCTTATTTTATTTAAATCTTCGTATGATTTTGTACAATCTATAACAATACATAAATACAAAACTTAATTTTGGTGTAATCTATTTTCTTTTTCTTTAATACGGTATTCATATCCATCAAATTATTCCTTTCACATTATTGATTTGCTTGAAAAAAACCGGTTAAATATAGTCATGTCATAATGCGGTTTTCTCAATTCAAACAAAATTTAACACATAAATATTACATGTTGCAAATAAAACTTAATATGCATCTAAATAAATACAATATATTTCATCATATAAATATTTGATATTAAAATCAAACTTATAAAAAAGACGTTGTTAATATTTTCACGCGTTAGCGCAGTAAAAAAAGCGGACAAACGGGCACGGAGTGCCCGTTTGGACGCTAGTAGATAATAATAATAATAATAATAATAATAATAAATTATTATTATTATTATTATTATTATTATTATTATTATTATTATTATTATTATTATTATTATTATTATTATTATTATTATTATTATTATTATTATTATTATTACTAGCGTCCAAACGGGCACTCCGTGCCCGTTTGTCCGCTTTTTTTACCGTACTAACGCGTGAAAATATTGACAACGTCTTTTTTATAAGTTTGATTTTAATATAAAATATTTATATGACGAAATATATTATATTTATTCAGATACATATTAAGTTTTATTTGCAATATGTAATATTCATGTATTAAATTTTGTTTGAATTGAGAAAACCGCATAGTGACGTGACTATATTTAACCAGTTTTTTTCAAGCAAATCAATAATGTGAGAGGAATAATTTGATGGTTACGAATACCGTATTAAGGAAAAAGAAAATAGATTACACCAAAATTAGATTTTGTATTTATGTATTGTTATAGATTGTACAAAATCATACGAAGATTTAAATAAAATAAGGGAAAAAATAGGAAGGTCAACCATAAAATCGAAATAAAAAATATCTCTTGTTTTACTGCAAAACAAATGAAGTAAATTTTAGTAGTCAACAATATAGTATAATCTAGTGAGTGCATGCCAAGTGTGACTTTGCAAAAGTATAGTTGAACGTTTAAATATAATAGATAAATACCTGAGTTTGTGACAATAATTTTTTTTTAAAAACTATGTTTTTGGTAAACACCCCTTCTTCCCCATCTACTTTTTCTTTTTTAATTAGCACTCTTGTGGCAACACGCGAAACACCTCTTGATAAAGCAACGTACAATTGTTGTGACTGAAAACATATCGTGAAAGATAAATTTTAACATTTGGAATTGTTTGTCCTTGTGATTTGTTTATAGTGATTGCAAAGCTTAGTTTAACAAGAAACTATTTTCTAATAAGCACAAAAGGAAATCTCGCACCTTCAGTGGTTTTGAGCTTAATTCTTGACAAATTCATAAAAACCACGACACAATAGCCATGTACCATTACACAATCCAAATTTAGGGTCTATGTTTCGCATCAACATCAGTGGAGCCCTTATTTTCGTCTTTAAAATATATGGTGGTAAAGTACCAGGAGCAATTGTGTGTAAGTATTCCTGTTGATATAGATTATGAGTATCACCATCAACCTCATTAAAAGATAACAAAATATGTTCATCTCCAGAGAATTTATTAATAATCTTGTCATTCAACATCACAATTTTTGGGAGTAAGTATGACTCTCTCTACCATATATGAAACATCTCACCCCATGGTTTTCTAATTGGGGAAATGTATGATATGACAATTTCAGCAAGCATCCTGACTATGTCATCCTCTTTATTATCCCTAAAAAAATCAATATGTGGCACAACATGCATAATAGAGCGTTTTTAAAAGTTTGCATTGTTTAGTGCATACCAATTAAATTCTAATAATAATAATACCTCCATCAATAAATTAATTCAAAAACAGTTGAATAACAATCCCTATGTGAATGGTAAAAAATCATCTTTGAAAGGAAAATAATTTTAAATCTAACAATAATATTTTCTACGCATGACTTCTAAATAAGACAAATCCTTGTGGATAATACACCAAAATAATTATAAATGTAACTTAACAAAACCGGTCACCAATTAAAATACATACATGCATATAAATTCAGTTTTAACAAACTATAATGAAAAAAATTAATTAATTTGTTTTCTATGTATGATCACCAGCAAACACTCTTCAAAAATCGCCATGCAAAGAAGATTTATATGTGTTAAAGTTTCCATAAGTTTTTCTTAATGGAAGTTAATGACGGTTAAAGAACAAAAATAACCAAAGACTCATATTCAGTTTATCTATAATTATAAAAGTTAGATTTAACTTAACTAAAATCATCATAAATTTAGTATAATGCATATATAGTGTAATTTTGTCCATAAACCATACAATAGAAAAAAATATTGTAGTATTTAGTCATTATCATTGCATAATCACCAATTAATACTTGAAAATAAACATTTTTGAAAATACCGATACAAATTACATAACTTAGACGGTGATTATTGTATAATCACCGACTATTACTTAGATATAAACTTTTTTTAATTAAAATGTAGAAACAGAAATACAAATTACACAACTTAGACGATAAAAAAATAACATAATAATAAATAAAAGAGAGTATCTTCTTCAACCTCCGAAATCATATAAAGTTCTTCCTTGTCTCTTAAGAGTATACACAACATTCATGACAGTCACAATCTTCCTTCTTGCATGATCAGTATATGAAGCAACATCATGAATGATTTTTGTCAAGAAAACCTTGAGAAATAACCTAGTTTCTTCATAGATCAAACCACTCATCCTCTTCACACCTCCTCTCCTCGCCAATCTACGAATCGCTGGTTTTGTAATTCCCCAAATGTTATCGCGCATAATCATCTTGTGCCTTTTTGCTCCTCCTCTTCCGAGCCCCAATACCCTTTCTACGACCTGCCATTTTTGTAAGAAATTTTGAGAAACTGTTTATTCTTTTGAATTTTGAATGTGAAGAAGTAGAAGATGAAAGGGGTATTTATAAATCATTCTAAGCAGGAAATGAAAAAACTGCTTATCTACTATCGTTGGATTTAAAGTAATAGATGGTTTAGATTTGACTGAGATTTTTCAAAATTTTAAAATTATTTTGTAATTTAACTAAAAAATTGTTTTTAAAATAAAATAAAATATTGATTAATCATATTTTCAAAAACTGTATTTTAAGAACTCCAATGAATTTTTTTAGGTAATTAAATTCACTTATCCGTACAATCAATTAAATTGTATGAGAAAAATTATTGATGATAATAATCAGTAATATTTAAATATTTAAAATATAATATATAATTGTGATTATTTTAAGTATGTAATTTATCAAAACTTAGTGTATACAGACTTTATAATCATTATCATTCAGTTTTATTAAGAAAAAGTTTTGGATAAATTTAGTCATAAATAAAATATATTATAAATCTTCAAAATTAAATCAATTAAATATATAATTAAATATAGTAATATTAGTTGAGTACGGAAGTTGTTATATGCTTCTATTTCATTCAGTAATGGAATTAGTGGGTTAGAAAGCAGTTAATCTTTTTTAGAAGTTACTACTACTTTTTTATTATCATTTCTTATTTAATTAATTTAATTAAGTATGGAAGTTGTTATATGCTTCTATTTCATTCAGTAATGGAATTAGTGGGTTACTAGCGTCCAAACGGGCATGTCCGTGCCCGTTTGTCCGCTTTGTTTATTGCGCTAACGCGCAAAATATTAACAGTGTATTTTTTTATAAATTTAATTTTACTATAAACTATTTATATTGTTTTTAATATAAATTATTTATATGATGAACCATTAAGTTTTGTATTTATATATTGCTATAGATTAGTCAAAACCATAAGAAGATTTAGATAGAAGAAAAACAAAAATCTTTCTCACAATTTATTAAGCAACTAAACATAAACATTAATACGAATATTGAGTTACATTATTGCTTAATAGGAAGGTCAACCATGGAATCAAAATCAAAAATATCTCTCGTTTCACTACAAAATAAATGAAGTAATTCATTAATATATTTTTTATTTGATTTTGGTTTTAATTTAAATTATTTATCATATACACACACACACACACACACACACACACACACACACACACACACACACACATATATATATATATATATATATATATATATATATACACACACACACACACACACACACACACACACACACACACACACACACACACACACACACACACATATATATATATATGTTTATTAATTTAATTTTTTATTAAGTATATGGTCAATGAAATACTTCCAAAGATTGTTGCAACAAAACTCTTTCATTTATTGAAGCAATACTTTAAGAAATGTTTTAACAACAACTTTTTTCTACTTCACTGTCTTCAAACTAATTAAAAACAAAAACTTAATAAGAGTTGCCAAAAGAAAATAACAGAAAAATTATAGTTAATTTAGAGAAATACTACAGAAAAGATAGCAGTTACCATTATTATCTTTCTCTTTCATTTTCATCTTTGTTTTCTTTCTTCCATATCTTTAATTTGCTTCTCCAACATTTTTTCTCTCTCTCAATATATCTAATGGGAAGAATATAAAATGGAGAGAGAAGATGGATTGGTTTAGAAACCGCATAGAAGTTATGAAAGATGAAGAATAATAACTAACTAATAAAAAAATGTAATAAAATCATTTTATTAGGGACAAAATTGGAAATAAAAAAGCTACACCAAAAATGTTTATTGCCTTTATATATTGTTATAGATAGATTATAAAAGTTAGATTTAACTTAACTAAAATCATGACAAATTTAGTATAATGCATATATAGTGTAATTTTGTCCATAAACCATACAATAGAAAAATATATTGTAGTATTTAGTCATTATCATTGCATAATCACCAATTATTACTTGAAAATAAACATTTTTTAAAATACCGATACAAATTACATAACTTAGACGGTGATCATTGTATAATCACCGACTATTACTTAGATATAAACTTTTTTAAAAATGCAGAAACAAAAATACAAATTACACAATTTAGACGATAAAAAGATAACATAATAATAAATAAAAGAGAGTATCTTCTTCAAACTCCGAAACCATATAAAGTTCTTCCTTGTCTCTTAAGAGTATATATAACATCCATGGCAGTCACAACCTTCCTTCTTGCATGATCAGTATATGAAGCAACATTATGAATGATTTTTGTCAAGAAAACCTTGAGAAATAACCTAGTTTCTTCATAGATCAAACCACTTATCCTATTCACACATCCTTTACTCGCCAATCTACGAATCGCTGGTTTTGTAATTCCGCAAATGTTGTCGTGTATAATCATCCTGTGCCTCTCTGCTCCTCTCTTTCCGAGCCCCAATACCCTTTCTACGACCTGCCATTTTTGTAAGAAATTTTGAGAAACTGTTTATTCTTTTGAATTTTGAATGTGAAAAAGTAGAAGATGAAAGGGGTATTTATATATCATTATGAGCGAGAAATGAAAAAACTGCTTATCCTCTATCGTTGGATTTAAAGTAATAGATGGTTTAGATTTGATTGAGATATTTCAAAAATTTAAAATTATTTTATAATTTATTTTAAAAAATTATTTTTAAAATAAAATAAAATATTGGTTAATCATATTTTCAAAAACTGTATTTTTAGAACTCCAATGAATTTTTTTAGGCAATTATAATTCACTTATCCGTACAATCCATTAAATTGTATGAGAAAAATTATTGATGATAATGATCAGTAATTATTTAAATATTTAAAAGATAATATATAATTATGATTATTTTAAGTATGTAATTTATCAAAACTTAGGGTATACAGACTTTATAATCATTATCATTCAGTTTTATTAAGAAAAAGCTTTGGATAAATTTAGTCATAAATAAAATACATTATAAATCTTCAAAATTAAAACAATTAACTATATAATTAAATATAGTAATATTAGTTGAGTACGAAAGTTGTTATATGCTTCTATTTCATTCAGTAATGGAATTAGTGGGTTATAAAACTGTTAATCATTTTTAAAAATTACTACTACTTTTTTATTATTATTTTTTATTTAATTAATTTAATTAAGTATGGAAGTTGTTATATGTTTCTATTTCATTTAGTAATGGAATTTAGTGGGTTATAAAGCAGTTAATTATTTTTAGAATTACTACTATTTTTTTTAATTATTATTTCTTATTTAATTAATTTAGTTAATTCAGTAATGGAATTAGTGGGTTATAAAGCACTTAATTATTTTTAGAAGTTACTATTATTTTTTTTAATTATTATTTATTATTAATTAATTTATTTAATAAATTATTTGTTACTAAAGATGATGAATAATAACTTACTAATCTATTAACAATAAAAAATAGTGTAAAAAATTCAATTTATTAGGGACAAAATTGGAAGTAAAAAAGGCTACACCAAAATTATGTTTTTCCTTTATATATTGTTATAGATTAATAAATTATTTGTTACTAAAGATGATGAATAATAACTTACTAATCTATTAACAATAAAAAATAGTGTAAAAAATTCAATTTATTAGGGACAAAATTAGAAGTAAAAAAGGGAGTTATATGAATATTAATTTTATTGCACACATATAAATATAAATGATATATTTTTATTTAATATTAATTTTACATGGAAGTTATGTGGGAAGTCATTAGTAGGGAGTTATATGAAAGATGATAGTAGTAGTTCAATGGAAGTTATTGTGTAAGTTATATATTTTAAAATAAGGGTAAATTTGGTATAAAAAAAGCTACACCAAAAACCAAGTATTGTCTTTATATATGTTATAGATAAATTAATTTTACATGGAAGTTATGTGGGAAGTCATTAGTAGGGAGTTATATGAAAGATGATAGTAGTAGTTCAATGGAAGTTATTGTGTAAGTTATATATTTTAAAATAAGGGTAAATTTGGTATAAAAAAAGCTACACCAAAAACCAAGTATTGTCTTTATATATGTTATAGATAAATTAATTTTACATGGAAGTTATGTGGGAAGTTATTAGTAGAGAGTTATATGAAAGATGATAGTAGTAGTTCAATGGAAGTTATTGTGTAAGTTATATATTTTAAAATAAGGGTAAATTTGGTATAAAAAAAGCTACACCAAAAACCAAGTATTGTCTTTATATATGTTATAGATAAATTAATTTTACATGGAAGTTATGTGGGAAGTTATTAGTAGGGAGTTATATGAAAGATGATAGTAGTAGTTCAATGGAAGTTATTGTGTAAGTTATATATTTTAAAATAAGGATAAATTTGGTATAAAAAAAAGCTACACCAAAAACCAAGTATTGTCTTTATATATGTTATAGATTATTATTATTATTATTATTATTATTATTATTATTATTATTATTATTATTATTATTATTATTGAATTAGTTTAAGTTCTTGAATTGATATTTGTAATACCACTATTTTATTCCATTACAATTTATTCATTTCTGCTCTTGATGTTATGCTCTTTTTGACAAAGTGAGTATTGAATTACGGTTATCTGTTAGAAAGAGATTTCTACATCAACACTTGATAGGAATATTCCATATTATGTATCACCTAGGGATAGCGTTATCAACTAGAAACTGTACTGTTCTTGTTAGTTTAATGCTTGCAGTTTTCTCACAATCAACTACACAATTAAGGTTTGTTTTGAATTATCAAAGTTTTATTGACTAAGATATTAGGAATAAATATACTTGAGAACTCTAATCTCTAATAATTTAAGTAGGAATAATTTAAGTAGTTTAAAGATCAATTTAGGGATTTTCAATGAATTTAAATTCAAACTCTAATCTCTATCATGTTCTCTTATATTATTTACTATTTCATTAAATTTGTTCGCACTATATTTTAATTGCAAACAATCCAACCAAGACCCCCAAGTACCTTTTTGTTTAACTAAAAACAAAATCAAACTCTAAAATATAACGCATTCCTTGAGATCGATATTCTAGGATTTTTCGATATTACTACTTTAGCAAATTAGTACACTTGTTAATTTATCGATCAAATTTTTGGCGCCGTTGTCGGAGACTGTCAAAGATTATAGAGTCCACCGTTTTATTTAGTTGAACTTTTGTTGCTCTACAACTAAAATTTTTATTTTTATTTTTTATTATTGTTATAACTAATTTGTTTCTGACATTTGCATGCAAGGAGAACCCTCAACTAATTTTACTTTTGACATAGAAATTGAGAGAACCTTATGTTCTCAACGCATGAACACTTGGTTGCAAACACTGGAAGAACATGAGGAACAAGAAGTAGAGCACATTATGGCTAAAGATCCACCAACACCTGGACCACTGCTCGGAGACTATGGAAGAAGAAATGCACCAGAAGGTTGAATGACGGTAGTGAACCAACCTGTGAATGTTTCCAATTTTGAGTTACAACTGACAAACATCCATCAACTTGAGAAAAGGCCTTTTAAAGAAAAAATGAATGAAGATGTAAATAAATATTTTCAAAGGTTTTCGACAATGAGTATTACTCTGAAGATAGAAAGGCATACTTAACAAATCATGAAATTGAGAATGTTCATTTTTACTCTATCAGAAGATGTTGAAGAATGGTTTTACTCACTTTCAGCAGATAGCATCACCACTTGAGAAGAGATGAAAAAAAACTTTTCTTAATGAATATTTCCTACTTCAGTGTTCCTTGGAAAAAGATAAGAAATCATAAATTTAAAAAAAGTGGAAGGTGAATCTTTGGGTGATACATATAAGAGATTCAAGAGACTCTTAGTTGCATGTGCTACACGCAACTTAGATCAAATAAAACATATGCAAATGTTTTTTAATGAGCTCAGATTGAAGATTAAACAAATGTTTGATACATCTATCGCTGGGTCATCAAATTCAGCCACTTGTATCAAAAAGATAATTAAGGCCATCACTGTGAATAAACATCTGGAACTGTATGACCAATGCACAAGTAAACCAGAATGGGTAATTGATTTGAAGCCGACAACTCAAAGTATAAAGATAGAAGATCAGGTTGCAACTAAAGTTGAAAGAAGACTTAAGGTAATGAACATAGGTACCCAATAGGTAGCTCAAGTCCAATAGGCTCAAGCAATGAGTTATGAAATTCATGAGGATATCATTTTTCCCTGTATTGTGTATCACATCTTCAACAAGTTGAAGAAGTTAACCATCTCAAGCAGAACAACCCTTATTCTAATACATATATTCCAGGATGGAAGAATCATCCAAACTTTTCCTAGAAATATCAGTAGGGGAGTGTTCCGAAGCAAGGCCCGGAGAAACACCATAATGCATAACCAAAGTTCAACAAATATCAACAGCCCACTCAACAATTTAAACATCAATTTTAGCAACAGTTTCCACAACAACCACCAGCCTTTAAGAAAGCAGATTAGGAGATAACTCTTGAAAAAGTTATTGCTTAGAATGCTTAATTCCAATAAGAGACAATGAGAAATCTGACAAACACCACAACATCAATCAAGAACCTAGAAGTTCAAGTAGGTTAGATAGCCTACAACTCTCAATTTAAGCTCAAGGCACTCTTCGAAGTGCAACAATACCAAATCACATAAATCATGAGAGTGTCAATGTTGTTACTACCATAGCTCAAAAAGAAAAATTTCCAAAGCCAAAAATCAGGTTGCTTATCCGTAAAGATTAAAAAGGGAAGTGATTAAAAAAACTAAGGGTTTAACAACAAGCACAAAGGAGTACTTCGAGCACCACATTCACAAATTCCATATATCATACAAATGTTACTGCAATCACAACAGGAATTCATAAGGTTGTTGAAGATGAAGAAGAGAATGCAACAAATGATGATCATTTTATAGAGGTAGATCTGGAAGTAAAAAAGAATAAGAAAGAACTAGAAGAAGTTATGTCCCCCATAATTCCAACCGATGATAAAAATAAAAAGAAAACCAAATGGTGTTTAGGCTACCTTAACCTCAAAGGGTGAATAAGAAGGATCTAAATGAGAAAAAAATTGAGGAATTTCTTGAAATGTACAGAAAGTTGGGGATCAATATTCCTTTCTTTGAAGAACTAGAGAAAATGCCCATGGACTAAAAATTCATGAAAGATATAATCTCTAAAAAGAGAACAATGGGAGATGAGCCAGTAACCTTTACTGAGAAGTGTAATGCAATATCACAAGGTAGGAGAATCCCCATAAAGCGGAAAGATCATGGATCTGTCTAATCCCATGCACTATAGAAGATAAAACTTTCAAGAAGTTTTTACTGATTTGGAAGCAAGTGTGAACTTGATGCCATTGTCCATCTATTAAAATCTTGGAATTGAAAAGGCCAACGATATAAGGATGAATTTAATTTTTGTAGATCACTCCACAAAGCATTCATATGGGGTAGTGTAAAACATGTTGGTTACAATAGAAAAATTATCTTTATAATTGATTTTATGATCGTGGACATTCTTGAAGATGAAGAGACGTCTCTCATTCTGGGTCGACCGTTCTTGCTTACAAGTCGATGCAATGTCAATGTGGAAAAAGGTATACTCACTTTAAAAGTTTATGATGATGAAATAACATTAAATGTACTTGAAAACAGGAAGTAAGACGAAGAAAAAGATAATTTCTATAAAGTAGGCATGATCAAAACATGTGTGAAAAGCCACATTCAAAGAATACCACCATAAAAAGTCTCAAGAATAACATCTCAAATGGTGTCATCTCCGCCAGCACCTCAGAGTAGAAAAACTCAAAAATCCATTCCAAAAACCAAGAGAAAAAGAAAAGGCAACATCGAAGTAAGGATATGGAAATATGGAGTAGCTTGTTGCACAAAGTGGACTCTATTTTTGGAAAAGATGATTTCTTTGTCTCAAAAAAGAAAAGCAACAAGGTTTAGAATATGAAGTATCCACCCTAACATGGATGATGAGGTGTCAAGTTAATGACGTCAAAATGAGCACTGCTTAGGAGGAAACCCAAGGTAGATACTCATATTTTATATTTATTTTAGTTTATTTTATAGTTTTCAATTTTAAATTAAGTTCTGATTTTTGTTTCATTCTTTATTGGTTTGTTTTATGTTTATTTCATTTCATCTGGTTATATAATAGTTTGTAGTAAAATAATAGTTGTTAATAATCAATCAACATAACTATTTTAGTCCTCATGCATGTCAACTCGCAAAATAATTTTTATATACTTACGAATGTTCTAATGTGGTTTAATTGAGCTATAGTGAAGGTTGAACATGTTTATTGTAAATGACTGAAACACTACATCAAACAAGGTATATTGTGTAGAATGTTATCTCTAACCAACATGGTGAGAGAAGATAAAGTCAAGCATATTGTTTCATCATTAGAGAGTATTCCGGTATGTATTTATTCAGAACTTGCATATATTCTTATTGGATTCCATTCACATTGCTTACACACACTAAGGCACTTTTTTTAGTCCTGAGCCTTTTAACCATATCTTTTAATCGTATTTATCCTTTGTTAACCTACTTTGAGCATGTTATCCATTTTATTGTTATCACCACACTTCATAACCCTTTACACAAACACTCCCCTACCACTATTCATATTTAATAAGTTGAGTTCTCAGATCAATATTTATTCTAAGTTTGAGATTGTTGTTGGAATAACAACCTTTAAGTTTTGGTATCTTTGCGAAAACTGAGGAATATAAAAGAAGACGAATGAATATAATGATTTGAAAAAAAATGAAAAAATAAGTCATCAGAATACTCACATGAAGGAGTCAGAAGTCAACTAGAAATCAAAATAAAAATTCAAAAGTTGAATGCTCCATGGCACTTAAAAGGACTCGGTAAAGAAAAGACCTCAACAATAGTCCCTTAGTGTAGATATAATCATGAGAATAATCGTATTGACTATGAATACTATTCCATTTTCCAAATGTATCCTACCAAATCCCTAGCCTTGTTATAACCATAAATGACCTAAAAAAGTGTGTGTATCGTGCATATTGTGATTTGTTTAGAATATATTCAAGCTTATGGTATAATTTTGCATACTGAGAATCTTGAGTGAATAAACATATAAACGCCTGAGAGATTTGGTGAGACTGTGTGATGAAATGATAGATGAAGTAATATAATCAAGTGAAAATGTGGAAGATCAGTAGACCTCGGTAAACAGACAAAGATCAAGGTTATAATAAGAGTAGATCACAAAAGGAACCAGGAGGTATACTACTTTAAAATCTTGACATTATTTGAGTTAACATGCTAAAACATTTTTTGATTTCAAAAAGTTGCTTTAGGACAAGTAAAAAGTTAAGTTTGAGGTTGTGATTAGTCACCATTATATTATATTTTATCATTGTTTTAGCAATACATTTGATGTTACATCAGGGATTGCATATCGAATTTAGATGATTTTATAGACTTTATCTATGGTACAGTGATTTTAATGTTTAAAAATGTTCCATGCGTCATATGATATTTTGGGAAAGGATTAAAGTGTTTTGTAGGTTAAAGGAAGTCAAATAAATGGCTTGAAAAGGAACATGGCGAATTTCCAGAAGGATTCACAAAGTTTATGTTTCAGCAAGTTTTAATTCATGATATACGTGTAACGTGTAACATTTTGATCATATCTAAAGAGTCGTAACTCATATTGATGTGGGTCTGGTAGAAAATGAAAGCCAACATCAATGGATAAATTTTGTATGGTTACATCAAAGGCTAATTCAGCGTTTTCCCCTTTGGCCAGATGCGGCTCAGATGCGTTCTACACATAAGCGTACCCAGATGCGTATGGTAGTATGGGACGTATCCCCAAATGTGTATGGATGCCCATAATCGTTGTAAGATCCCAAAGTACTTTTTTTAAATTGTAGAAACCTAATTTTCTTGATCTACCTTTTATTTACACATAAAAATGCCATCTTTGAGCAAGGAAAACACAATAGGATTAATGGGAAACACCAAATTCAATGGATTCCTCCATTGAAGTTTCCTTCTTTGTGATCATTGTATAATGTTTATCACTTTTATTATGTCTTTTATAATCTTTCAGGGTTAATTATTTCCTTTACGTTGTTGATCAAGCTATAGTTTCTCTTAATAAGAGATTTGAGTAATACCAAAAGTATGAAAGTGATTTTGGTTTCTTGTTTACTTCTCACAAATTACAATCAGTGGATGACGCAACTTTGAAGTCTTGTTGTAGTAATTTTGAACGAGTATTGAAATATAATGATCAATCTGATATTGATGAGAATGAACTTTTTGCAAAGTTAAAATTACTAAGAGAAATGTTGCCTGGAGAAACCATAAGACCTACTGCATATTATTATTTTTGAAAGAATTGGATTGTTTGACTAATACAGTTATTGCATATAGAATTTTATTGACTATTCATGTGACAATTGCTTCTACAGAAAGGAGTTTTTCAAAATTAAAGTTGTTAAAGACTTACTTTTGGTCTGCCATGTCACAAGAAAGATTTAACGAATTGGCATTAATAGCAGTTGAAAATGATATTTTGGAAATAGTAAAATATGAAGACTTAGTTGATGAATTTACTTCAAAAAGTGTTTGTAGGAAGGCTCCTTTTAAGTAGTTAGATATTTTAAGTTGTATGAAATGATGTTTATAGTTTAAACAATACAATAAATTTTTTGGTGCCTCATTTGGTAATATATAATTTTATTTTTTGTGCGTTATTTTTAATTATTAAAATTGTTCTTTTTTTAAATATAGGCTAACTTTAAAATTAGAATAGGGCCTCCGAATCGGTTGGTCCGGCTCTGATGTTGATCAAGTTAGTCATCAGTGACAAGTTCAAACACTGTTTAGACTTGATACATATTTCTTAGAGTTAAGTAGAAGGTGTACCTCCTTAGTTTTCAGGATGAATCGTTGTACAAAAAGTCATATTGCCAAGGTGGAGATTGTTGAATATGACTCATATTGGTGAGATAATTGTGGGTTGTTGAAATAACTATGGCTTGTTAAGAATATAACTCATATTGTTGAGATAATTATGGGTTGTTGAGATAACTATAGATTATTGAGAGTATAACTCATATTGTTGAGATAATTTTAATCTTAATATATATAAATCCAAGATTGTCATGATGACAACCCTAGCCACGCGCCATCTTGATAGCAATTCTAGGTTACAACCCCCTAATTCTATTATTTATTACATTGACACTATAATAATAATAATAATAATAATAATAATAATAATAATAATAATAATAATAATAATAATATACTCACCCACCACTAATAATAATAATAAGGCTAAATTACAGTTTTGGTCCCCCTATTTCGCCCAAATCACAAAATCAGTTCCCCTATTTATTTTTTAAATAGTTTTGGTCCCCTATCTATTTTTCGTCCAAAAAAATGTTGATGTGCCATTTTTTTGTATACGTCGCATACTTTCTAAACAAGAGAAAACATAGAAAGCATTTTCTGGAGAACGAAAAAGACGAACACACAAGCTAAGTGAAAAAGAAGATGAAGAAGACGATTGGAGAAGATGACTCAAGGAAGAAAATGTCATTGAAAATGCAATGAATAATTAATCTTTCTTATACCAAGTCAATAAAATTATGTCATGTATCTTAAAAAAGTACACAACAACGTTTTTTGGACAAAAAATGAGAATGAGAGATCAAACTTGTTTAAAAAATAAATAAGGAATTAATTTCGTGAGTTAGCCAAAATAAGGGGACCAAAACTGTAATTTAACCTAATAATAATATATGAGTGAGGATCAACTTGCTCCCAGAATAAGTTTTTTTAACTTACTCCACTTCATAACCTTTAAATTGAATCTAATCTAGTGGTAAATTAATATTTTTACTTATAATCATTCGGTTAAATCTAATTTAAAGACTATGATTGTGGAGTAAGTTATAAAAACTTACTCTTGGAGTAAGTGGATCCTCACTCATAATATAAATAAAATAAATAAATATAATATTCAGGTAATGATAATAATAAAAGAAAAGAATAATAATAATAATAATAATCTATAACAATATATAAAGGCAATAAACATTTTTGGTGTAGCTTTTTTATTTCCAATTTTGTCCCTAATAAATTGATTTTATTACATTCTTTGATTAGTTAGTTATTATTCTTCATCTTTCATAACTTCTATGCGGTTTCTAAACCAATCCATCTTCTCTCTCCATTTTATATTCTTCCCATTAGATATATTGAGAGAGAGAAAATATTGGAGAAGCAAATTAAAGATATGGAAGAAAGAAAACAAAGATGAAAATGAAAGAGAAAGATAATAATGGTGACTGCTATCTTTTCTGTAGTATTTCTCTAAATTAACTTTAATTTTTCTGTTATGTTCTTTTGGCAACTCTTATTAAGTTTTTGTTTTTAATTAGTTTGAAGACAATGAAGTAGAAAAAAGTTGTTGTTAACGTAAACATAGAGATTTTTTTTATGGAGAAGAGGTTATTTTTCCAATTTTCATACTATCTTTTTTTAATTTTAATATTCTCACTAACTTTTAAAGTTTAACTATTTTGATGGATTCCTTTACCTATTTTTAATTTTATTCATTTCATTCTATTGTTTGATTAATAGATGAATATTATTGAAAATTATTTAGTATCACCGGTAATGCATAAGAAAGAAAGAAGTCAAATTTCTTTGTGTTCTTATTATTTTTAATGTGTAATTAAGTCTTAATGATAAATTCATATTTTTGGTGTAGTTTCTTTGAGTATCAACAACATAATGCCGTTTTTTTATTCACGTATCATTCCTTTTGTTTTAAGTATTCTACCATTTTCTTTCTTTATCACACACTACCTGCATTTTTATCTTCAATATTTTCATTTTTTCAATTTTTCTTCTTCAAAATTTAAAGATTCTTAAATATTTGAGAATACCTAATAACTTTAATTTTCTTACACATACTTTCTACATCACTATTTTTATATATTTAATAATGATTCTTAAATTTCTTTTTAGTTTTTAATGGATAAATCAAGCAAAATAGAAGAATGTGCAAGACAATGGGAAGAACACATAGGCATAATTATATTACTTTGTATTTTTTTGTATTTTTGAACCAACTCTATGTAAAATTATTATTAAAGTTGTTAATTATTATATAAATTCTATTTATTATATCACAATTCTAATAAATTTATTAATATATGCGAACACTCCACCGAAGTAGATACGTAATACTGAAAAATGTCTTATGTATTTGGTTTTGCAATGTTGATTGATTATCTCTCTTCTTTTCTCTCTTAAATTCTTCGTTTAAAACTAAAGAAAAAACTCATCTCTCTCATTTTTATTTTTATTTTTTAAAATATTTATGTTATGTTTTTAAAGAAAATTGAAGAAACTATTAATTTCAAAAGAGGCAGAATGCTACATATATGCGGCAAAACTTGAAGGGATTTCAAATAATCTTTTTTACACAAATATATATTTTCCATGCAACTATTGAAATGAGTGTACAGAAGATACTTCTATGGAATTGTACATATATTCTAATTTATTCACATTTCTTAAATTTTGTTTATTATATATTTTTATCTTTATACGTTGTCTATTTTACTTAGTTTTTGAAGAATAATTTATATGTTTTTTTTGTCTAACAAGAACATGAAACTTTTAGTCTCTCAAAATTTTGTTTATTTCACTTTATATGAGATTAATATATTTGTGGGTTTTATTTGTAATTATCTCCCTAACTTTTATTTATGATTTCTTTTTATTCTCATAAAAAAAATTTCTTTTTATAATATTTATTATGGTTTCTCTAAACTCTACTTAATATATTCTATAACTATTATTTATTCTATAATTATTATCTATTCTATAACTATAGATAAAGATAAAGAAGATAGATGATTTTGGACAGACCTATTTCATTCCCATTTTATCCTTTAAGTTGTACGCAATTTATTTAATTTTTAAAAATAAAGTGCTAACAAAATGATACGGTTTTTTTATAAGATGAGCATAACTATCAAAGTTGGATTTTTTAATGAAAAAAAAATCAATTTTGATAGTTATGCATCTCTTACAAAAATGATAGAAGTGCAAAACACACTTATAAATGAATAGAAATGGAAATTCATTCATTCAGTGGCAACATAAAAAAAAAAACATCATCATACTCCACTATTTATGGTTTGTGAAAGATAAATAGAGAAAACAAATTCTTCATCTTCATCTCTTATTTGATCACCAGTCTCTAATTCTTTATCATACTTCATTGTTAATTGATATGAAGTTTCTTTTCCTTTACAATGTTATGATTATTTCTTTAAGAGATAATTTGCCTTTATTTTAGAATCTATTTTGTTGATTTTGCATTTGGTTGTTGCAACTAAATATCAAATTATATTGATTTGGTTAGAAAATATTATTAAAAACAATGAAACATTATTTTTAAGTGTCTTTCTTTTTAAACCCATTGGTCTTAAAGATAAGAAATATATGAATTGTTTATTTATGAATTGGTTCATCTGTATTTAATACAATACTAATAATATAATAGAAAACAAATAATAAATATTAAAGATTACACACACCTCCAGGATAATGCAGGGAAATGAGAATCAAATGTTAAATCATTTCTTAAAGTATTGCTTCAATAAATGAAAGAGTTTTGTTGCAACAATCTTTGGAAGCATTTCATTGACCATATACTTAATCTATAACAATATAAAGGGAATAACAATGGTTTGGTGTAGCTTTTATGTTTACCTATTATGCCCTTTAACCGTTATTTTAAAACTACCAAATACACCAATTAAATAATAACCACTCATTTCTCAATTTAAAACTTCTACATAATAACTGCTCATTTCTCAATTTAAAACTTCTACATAATAACTGCTCATTTCTCAATTTAAAACTTCTATGTTTTCTATTTTTCTTACTTAATTATCGTTAATTTTTTGCCAAATTCTCTCTTTCACTTGCAAATCATTTCTCTCTTTGGTAGTTACTACAAATTTCTCTTTCACATCAATTTTGAATCTTTAGATTGTAAGTTGTCTCTCTTTTCACTATTGAATCTTTGAGTTGTGTTTATATGTGTGTGACTATCAATTATGTTTTAATATTTGTAGATTTTATCTGGTATACTCATTTATTTTGAATTATGAAACTGTCAGTCGTCATTTATGTTTTAATATTTGCAAATTTTCTCTGGTATACTCATTTATTTTGAACAACAGTGAATGTGTACGTATTAAACTATAATTTTCATTTCACTAACTGTCGTGTTGAATGGGTAGAATATAGTATCATGTTATTGTAATCATCAAAATTATTTTGGAAATGATTTTACTGTTTTTTAAAATTGTGATTATGAGAATATATTGTGTTTATAAAAAATTTCTTGAATTTTCAAACTTATTTTGAATATTAATGTTGTTTTACTCTCTTTTATATGATCTTTATTTATGTCACTCGCTTATTTATTTTTCTAACTTATTCTTCTACACACCATATAATTGTTGCCTCATTACACAATGTATAATTGCATGTGATAATTTTCCTGACAGTTACAACGAAATGATAACCAACTATAATCATCTTGCTTACAATTTTTTTTAATTGTATTACTTAAAATCAATAAAAGAATCTTTGGAAAAAGTTTATGCTTCTTAATATTATTTCTCCAATTATAAACAAATACATTGGGAAAAGTATGAAAATAGGGCAGTTATTTTTGTAATAAATACTCTTAAAACTTGAACCACTTATTATTTTAATTATCTTCTTTTTTAAATATCCTCTCACGCCTTTTAATTAAATTGAAACAAAAATACAAATTCCAAAAAAAAATTTAAATTCTTTTACTTAATTTTTATATATCTCACATTTTTCCTAATTTAAATTAATTAGTTAAATTTTATGTTTAATTATGTTCTCAATCAATCTCTTGGTTTGTTTTTTAATCAATGAAATTTTATTTTTTTAATATAACTTTCTCAAACATAATAATTGTCAATTGAGACAATAATAGTTATTTGTAAAATAAAAAATTGTAGTTTTACTCAGCCACTTACATTCTCATCAAATAAAATATTCGTGATTTATTTTTATTTTATTTTGTGTTATGTAGATTAGTTATTCTACATGGTTTTTAATAATTCTTATATACTATTTTTTCTTTGTTGAGAGAGGTCATACTTACTAATTTAAGATTTAAGTTGCCAATTTATTTAATTTAAAACATAAACTAAGAAAATAAAATATTTTAGAATTTGTTGCGCGTATGCTTTTAAAAAAACATATAAATACACATGAAAGAAATACATCACAAAGTTTATATTAAAAATAATTTATATTAAAAACAACATTAGATTAAAAAATATCTGTTTATATTTTAATATGTGTGTCAATTAAAAAAAGCGGACAAACGGTGGAAAGAAACGACGGAGGGACGGCGGAAGAAGAAGGTACAAAGCGTTTAAGGAAGAGGAAGAAGAAACACAACGGAGGGAGGTGGAAGAAGAACGAAAATGTCATATAAAAGAGAGTAAAACAACATTAATATATTGTGACTACTAAATTACATTATTTTGGATAAATTGAGATATAAGAGAGGAGTTTGTCATCTATAAAAAAATACGTTGTTAATATTTTTGCGTGTTAGCGCAATAAAAAAGCGGACAAAACGGGCACAGAGTGCCCGTTTGGACGCTAGTAAAAAATTAAATAATAAACATATATATATATATATATATATATATATATATATATATATATATATATATATATATATATATATATATATATATATATATATATATATATATATATATATATATATATATATATATATATATATATATATATATATATATATATATATATATATATATATATATATATATATATATATATATATATATATATATATATATATATATATATATATATTATATATATATATATATATATATATATATATATATATATATATATATATATATGATAAATAATTTAAATTAAAACCAAAATCAAATAAAAAATATATTAATGAATTACTTCATTTGTTTTTGCAGTGAAACGGGAGATATTTCTGATTTTGATTCTATGGTTGACCTTCCTATTAAGCAATAATGTAACTTAATATCCGTATTAATGTTTATGTTTAGTTGCTTAATAAATTGTGAGAAAGATTTTTGTTCTTCTTCTATCTAAATCTTCTTATGGTTTTGACTAATCTATAACAATATATAAATACAAAAACTTAATGTTTCATCATATAAATAATTTATATTAAAAATCAATATAAATAGTTTATAGTAAAATTAAATTTATAAAAAAATACATTGTTAATATTTTGCGCGTTAGCCAATAAAAAAAGCGGACAAACGGGCACAGACGTGCCCGTTTT
>CAWUDS030002094.1:0-20726 GCA_963859935.3 Lathyrus sativus
CATTGACTAAAAATCTTTCTCATTATATTCGTCAAGGTATTCCTATAATCATTAATATCAAAATGTCATAGATCCTAAGGTTTGTGTCCATGGGGAGACGCTTAAGCGCTCCCGGCGTGATGAATGATCACTGCATATTTATGCACTTTCTCCTATATTTTTACTTAGACATTTCTTTACTTTATCTTGATTATTTTTATGTTTTATTTTGTTTTTATATTTTATTTTATTTTTGGTTTAATTTGATTTCCGCACTTATTTTTCAGCTTTAGCAGTCTGCACGAAAACGATCATAACTGGAGTTCCGGGAATCCGTTTGAGGCATTCTAAAAATCGCCGGAAAGCTAAGAGAAAGAGCTACGACTTTCGTGTTGGAGTCGAAGTCAGATTCGGAGCCAAAAATTCCAGAATTCCGTTTGAAGTTACTGCATTAGAATTTAATTTTAGTGTTGGGTCATGTATTGGGCCTGGGTTATGTTTTCGACCCAGTTGGGTTATGACCCGAATTTGCTTTCTTTTTAAAGGAAAAATACTCGTGTTACTGTTCACCTAATTACATTTTCACGAAAAATACATTCGGAGCTTTGAGAGAACCATGGAGAGCTAATTCCTTAGAGTCATTCTGCTGTAATCGAGTTCCAACGCTTTGAGGTTTTTACTTTATCAATCTAATTCGTTTCTCTTTCAACACTATTCTATGAATTGCTTTTGCTGAATCTGTTATTTTATAGAATTGTTTTGATTAAATTCGTATGATTGCATCCTTAGCTTTTATTCGCCGTTACGTCGCTTTGTCGTTAATTCGCATTTATAATTCGTGTTTGCTTAATTCACGAAAAGTTAATCCGTTTTCTTAATTTGGAATATAGGATTGGTAATTTAGGTTATGTCTTTTGCGCTTGTTAATTAACATAGGAATCGAATAGAGATCGAAATCGCTTAGGAAATTGGTAAGGTAGAAACCCGTGATAAGCCGGAACCGAAAACAGTAGATTGACTTATTTTGATAATCACTTATTTTAACCGCTTAATTGCATTTTCTTTATTTATCCGATCAGAAACCAAACCAACTCCCCCTCCATTTCGAATTTGGTAGATTAATCACATAAAAGAATCCTTGAGACGATATCTGAGTTGAATTGTCGCTGTATTACGTTTTCATCAAAAACACTCGTTCTGATCCGCGCGCGACAGCTGATCAATGAGCTAGACCCTCCACGACGGAGAGATGGATTGGGCCGACCCCGTGTGATGAGCGGGACAGAGCAATATATATATATAATATATATAATATATGTACATATATATATATATATATATATATATATATATATATATATATATATATATATATATATATATATAATATATATAGTATAGTATATATATATATATATATATATATATATATATATATATATATATATATATATATATATATATATATATATATATATATATATATATATATATATATATATATATATATATATATATATATATATATATAAAAGAAAATGACTCGGCAGAACACAACAGTTCTATGCCTACGTATTCCCGTCTGGAACGAGAAATCAGAGTCAACGTAGTTCGCCTAACTACGGGTTACAGGGGAAGGTTGCTCGCCGAGATATCGCATCTCGTGCCTACGTACTTTCACATGGCGTGAAAGATCAGAGCAAACGTAGTTCGGGATAACAAGACCACAGGTTTGGTTCAAAAGTTTTACCCGAGTAGGGTTAACAAACGGTTCTAGCAGTTGGTGTATGCAACATCCGTAGTTCGACCAACCGAAGCTGAAGCAAGACTTGCAACAACTGAGTGTAAGTCATGGGGATTTTATCAAAGATTGTGTCGGGCTACTTCAGCCTCGGCGCATACCTTCTGGCCTTAGGAGTGTCTCGGGGAGTGAGAGATAGTTGCTGACGTGGAAAATATGGGATCTCAGGTCGTGCCACAGGTCTTCAAGGCACATCATGCCTTGGGGCAGGCTCCATGGACAAAAGCGAGCGAGCATATCTACTGCAACTTTAGGCACCTGGTTACCTTCTTCTCTGAGCACCTTTCTTACTACCTCCATGATCAAACCCACCTGAGTTTTCAACTGTCGGTTCTCCTCTCTGAGTACCTGCTGGTTTGAACGCAACTCTTGCATGTTCCCCATAACCTGCCTCATCTGGCCTCAGATCTCACTCAGCTCTGCTCGTACCTGTTCCATGGCCTCGGATATCCTGCAACAAACTGGTTAGCACATGGAATAAGATAAATGGTTCTGCGGTACCTGTTATGCAAAATGATATGCAGATGCAAATGCAAACATGTGGCAAGGGATCAAGAGTGCGCTGTTGAGGAGACCAAGGCTCTGCTTCAACATAATCATAACACTGCTCTGATAATAAAACCCTGATGAGGACCATAATTCTGCTCTCTCAAGAACAACCACATCTCTGATGATAAGAACCCTCTGATACCAACAATACCGATTCACTGTCAAAAAAACCAGGTTGTCTGAAGGTTAAGGTTTCCTGCAATAACCCGACCCCGCTCACAGGTATGAATCCTATCCACTGATAAGGTATGGCATCCTATGTGTTTCTCAGCGTCACAAACTTTCAAGAAACGATGATACGATACCCAGGAAGGTGTGGCATCATCATCTCTTGAAGCGGCCTCACTTAGCTAAGTCACAAATGATCGGTCCCCAGAGTCGACAATCCTCCAAACCAACAACCCCTCAAGCCCAAAGGGCCGGAAAAGAAGTCAACCGGGAGAATCTCGTCTGAGAGTGGATTTTGTGAGACACTAGTACATGCAAAGCATGCACGCGCCCACTACTTTCCACAACTAATGCTAGGTATACACTCAAGCCTGGGTCTGGCTTATCACTCATTAGCCTCCCTCCCACAACAGCACAATAATGATATCATACTGAAAATAAAATTCGGAAAGTAAAATGCGATACATAAATGCAAACCCAACAGATAAACACGCAAGCGCTAGGATTGAATCGCATAAGGAACCAGGGTCCCCAGCTGTCGCTACCGCGAAAATAAGGTGCCGGAAAAACAGAAGAGTTGCCACCTTTCGTTATTTATCCCACAGAAAGGGAAAGCAAATGATCGGAAAAACCTGATGAAAAGGTATAAGACAAGGTCATCGCAACCATGTCTGGATTAGGGAGTCGGTTACCCAAGGGGAAGGTATTCGCACCCCTCACGTCCATCGTACTCGATAGGATCCACGCTTGTTGTGTTTATCTGAAGTGTTGGTTTTATCTATCTACGCTAAAAGTCTGGTCTGAAAAAGAAAAGAAAATGACTCGGCAGAACACAGCAGTTCTATGCCTACGTATTCTCGTCTGGAACGAGAAATCAGAGTCAACGTAGTTCGCCTAACTACGGGTTACAGGGGAAGGTTGCTCGCCGAGATATCGTATCTCGTGCCTACGTACTTTCGCACGGCGTGAAAGATCAGATCAAACGTAGTTCGAGATGACAAGACCACAGGTTTGGTTCAAAAGTTTTACCCGAGTAGGGTTAACAAATGGTTCTAGCAGTTGGTGCATGCAGCTTGACCTTTGGAGACTTAAGCGTTTACCATTTGCAGTAGAACCGAGAATTAACAAAACTCTCCTTATGAAAATGGTTTCTAAGGATTAAAGGTCCCAGAGGACAAAAAGAAGTTTGATCTTTGTTTTTGAAGTCTTTTAAAGAAGAAGTATTTTGAGTTTTGTTTGTAACTCATGTTTCACTAAAGACTTGGACTTAAGAGTGAATGCGTCGCATGTCACCCAAAGGGTGCCATGCTAAACACCCAAGCTGTTGAAAAGAAACTCTCCAATAACCCTTTCTCAAATGCTTAAGGCTCGTAGCGTACAACACGCGTTAATCTTTATTAAGTGTTTTAAAGATGTTTGAAGATGAGAAGAGAAAGGACGCACTAAAGGGGACTAATCCAATCCTAAAGTTGTCATGCAAAGTTGATCCTATGATTGAGGTTAGGAGGGATCTAACTAATGTTATCATGCATGGTTAGAACCCTAATGTCTGTCATAACTTCTCTTGAACAAGAGAAGTCAGAGTCCCTAGGGGAACATGGCAAAGGAAAGCAACATCAAAAGAAATAACTGTAAGAATAAAACTGTAAGTAAAATGCATGCCATGCAACAATACAAGCAGAAGGAGACAAACTCAACTTCTAGAGCAAGTAGGCAAAATCAACACAAACACACATGCAAGGGAGACAAACTCAACCTTCAGCCAATAAGCAAAGCCAAACAGTAACAGTCAAGCAGAGGGAGACAAACTCAACCTCTAATGCAGACAAGCAAAGGGAGCCAGGCTCAACCTTTCAATGCACTTAGGCCTAAAATCAACTACATGGAAGCCTATTCTAATGCAGCACACCCAAACAGACAGTCATACAAATGCAGTCAATCAACAAACACAGCAAACAAAACAGCTAACCAGCAGCTCAACAGCAAAGCAGTCTTCTATCAGTAAAGCAGCCCAACAGTCTGTAGTTGTCCTCATGTCCAAGTTATCCATCAAGAGAGAAGAGAATAAGGCCTTCACCTTCAAGCTTCAACTAGCACCATCAAGAGATGAGAATCCACACAAAGATTATTGGATGATGAGGGGAAGCATGATGGAAACCAAGGGAATCCATCATGGCACTCAACCATTCATCTGAGATTGGTATCCTCAAAGGTTTTACCTTTTATGGTAGGCCTTTATTCCTTCCAAAGGAGGTACTAGGCTCCCACAAAGGAACCTTGCATCATTGGATAGGAAATGGAATGCAAACCAAAGCAAACCATACTTTTGAAAAAGGAGGCAACTCCTAAAGGCTCAAAAAAACCTAATTCTACAAGCTCTAAAAGCAACTCTCTAAAAGGGAACCAATGCACCAAATCAAGTCTTGCAATTAAGTCTACAGAAGCATCAACATTCCTACTAAACCATCAAAAAGTATTTGGAAACTTATCATGAACTAATGACCACTTTTGAAGTTCAACTAGGGGAAGTACTATGCTAGAAGCACCTTAAACACAACCTAAGTATTAAATCTAATTAAAATACTAAATCAACTTCTAAAAATCTATGAAATTTTCGAAGGGGTCCAAAAGGTGTTGGGAACCTAGGGTAAAAGGATCAAAACCTAATTCAATGTTTAAGGTCCCTTAAGAAATCCTAAACCAAGAGGTACCAAAGGAAGGGCCAAAATGGGAATCCTCTAAAAACCTAGTCCAAAACAAAACATAGAGTTATCTAAAAATTAGGATAAAAATCCTACAATCTCATCAATGAGTCTAAAACCAGCCAGCAAAATATCAAGTTCTAGTTCTATACCAAAATGTAATACAAAAATCGGAAAGAAACAAGCATAAAATGCTAAATTAAACGAATTAAAGAAAATGGAAAAATAGCAAATAAATCGGAAATTGCACAAAAATAAAATCCAAGGGCATCAAAAAATCAGAAACTAAATCAAGAGCATGCACATATTTTTGTTATATTTTTCTGATCATTATTCTATTTATTATGAATTAAAGAAGATAAAAACAATTAAAGAAAATAAAAACAATTAATAAAAATAAAAAAGACAAGAAAATATTAGAGTTGTTAGATCTGATTACTGGTCAATCCATCTAATGGTCTCAGCGCATGCCAACACATTAATGGAACACTGCATTTTGGATGTGGTCAAAGGTCCAAGTTCAGAGCGAATCTCATGCGTACGATTTGGAGACTAAGTGAAGCACAAAACCTAGATCTAAGGGCTCTGGATAATCGTCTTCATTTGAATCTGAGAAAGAGAGGGAACTGTTGCGCGGTGGCCGGAGAAGACCTCCGGTCGTCTTCTCCGGCGAAGCAAACAACACTACATCACGAAACCTAACCAAAATGCACGAGACCGGTACCGTTCTTCTCAGAATTTCACGAGGATCACGAATATCTCATCCAATCTCACTAATTCGCCATGAATCTTGAAACACGAAGATGGACAGAAATTTCACCAAAACATTGATCATCATCAAACTCCAAATTAATGCCACAGATCTCTTCCTCATATCTCAGGGATCATCCTAATCCTTCTAATTTCCATTAACTCTCCAAGAACAACCAGATATCAATCCAAACAAAAATGGCACCATAACCTAAATCATCTCTAAACTCCAAAATTATGAACCTAAATCCATCTACATTCCACCTACATCCTAACCACAGTTCTAATTCACTCTAAATCAGCCTAGGATGAGAGGAATTTTGAAGTTTACCAACCTGAACTGAAGCTTGAAATTGGATGTGTTGCAGTGTGATTCTTTGTGCCAAACTATGCAGATTCCTTCCTTGATGATCAATGAAGCTAATAGGATCCACAATTGGCCTTGAAATGCTCTTGAATCCAAAACACGATTTTGAGTTTGGGAGCTTCAAATTCTAACTGTTGTAACTGATTTCTTCACCAAATGCCACCAAAAAAAGCTCTGAACTGGATCAGAAACTTAAATATGATTTGTTTTGACAATTCTCAGGCCCATTGGAGGCCCAAATTGAGATATCCAATATTCACTTTTCTCTTCTAAACTCTCACATGGTAGCCACGAGTTTCCTCTGTTTCTAGCTTCAACAAGCTTCAAATGCATTGCAAAACACTCCTTGGATGTGAATGGCTCAGATTGAGTGCTTGAATTGATCTTATGGTCAAGATTGATTATGTTACTTCCATTTTAAGTAATCCACACAATGTCCATGAATTAGGCCTCAAACTCCAAATGTAAAATTGACAATCTCTTTAAAATGTCATTTCCAATCAGAAAATGCATAAACTTATGAAGTTTGGCACAAGAATGAATAAAAATGGAATTTTCACTTTTTATGCCTTTTAAAAATGCCTTTGTCAAGTTCCTTCCAACCAACCCTTGTTCTAAGCCAAACCAATACCTCATGGATACTTGATTGAAGTTAAAATCCCATTTTGAAAAAGTTTTGTGTTGAACAAAACTTCATTTGAGATTCACAAGATGGTGAAATGACCCATAATCCAAAATGACCTGTAATCTCACTTTCCCAAAATACCCCTAACTTGTAAACCTCATAACTTGAGTTCTACAAATCAGATGAAAGACTTCAAGTACATTTTGGAAAGCTAAGACCAAGACCTGCAACTTTCATGTTGGCAAAAGTTTAGGAGAAACATCCTTCTAGGTCAAAAATTCCTTGGAAGTTGGTTGACTTTCACAGATAAAATTCACATTCCTCAGATGACCTGTAAATTGTCTGGATCATAACTTGAGTTCTATAAATCCAATCAAGGACTTCTAGTACTCAAATTAAAGATAAGAACATGCTCTACAAGTTCCATGTTGGAAAAAAGTTGAGATGAAACTTGTATCTTGAGATAAGTGGTCTTGAAGTCAGGCACTAAATAGGGGATTTTACCCTGAGAACCCTACTTCAGCAACTCCTCACACTTTGAATTATTCTTGGATTGATCTTGGAATATCACTTCATGTATCTCAACACAACCTTCCATGATCACAAAGACTTATAATTGAGTCTTAGTCTCCTTTAATGGCACAGTTGAGTCAAGGTTGACCAGATGAAAACCCTAATTGCAACACCTTCAACTGTGGCTCTTCACACTTAGCATAATGACTTGACTGAGCTCCACCATGACCCTCAAGGAACTCTATGAGCTCTATCCACATATACTATCCATGATCAAGGATTCACAACCCACTGATGGTCTTCAATGGGCCCCCAAGTTAGGAGATAAACCACATACCAGCATCCAAACTTCTCAAGAACACAACCCACTTTCTAATGACTTTGGTGACCTCTCAAGCTTGAATAAGACTTCTAGATAGGCTCCTCTTGATATAAACCACACTTGATCCCCTTCTAAATGAATAATGATATGATATGCAAATGCTAGACCAATGATATGCTAATGCAATGAAACATAAACCAAGTAAGAAAAAGGTTAGGCAAATTTTAGGGTGCAACACTTGTCATCTCAAGTATTCTGATCTTCACAAGATCACTTGAGGAACCACTAACTCAAAATAGAATTTGTGTTGCCGGAGATTACATGATTGCTTCTTATCAAGCAGATTACTCCTAATTAAGTACATAGCAAGTATTGAGCAACAGCTCCTTGCTTCATAATACAGAAACTAATCTAAAGATAAATCTCTATGAGATTATTAGAACAGTAGTTTCCATATTGCTTAAAATCTTTCTTATGTGAGCACTGCGGCTTCTTAGTATAAAGTGTTTCTTGTTAATCAACTAGCTTGCTAACATGCTTGTCAACCAGCTACGTTGCTAACATTGCTTAGTTGTCTTTCTCACTGACTAGCTAACATTTGAATGAATCAAATTATCTTCTTTTATAGTGCATCCAAGAGAGTCGTTGTGAGGGTAGAGATGTCCTTTCAATATTCCAACGGTCATTTCCAACGGATAGAATAAGCTCACGTGTTGGAACAGTGACCTTTGCTTGTAAATTTAATATCTCAACATTGGAAACCACGCTTATGAATAGTACCAACGTCTTTGTCATAGTGAAATGTTTGCATGCGTTGTACTATAGTCTTCTTGACTTGGTTCTTCTGATGATTCATCTGATCAGTAGTTCAAACAACTACTTTGGTATGAAAGCTTCAGCGTCAAAGTAGTTTAAGCACATGTTTATCAAATTTAATAGAAGCAGCTTATCTGATGAGTAATACGCCTCTGTCTGGGTGAATCTTCTTCTGGCACAATCTTCAACTTTAGAATCCAGTCTTCAGCATTCCAAGATCTAAGTTTCCTCTGAAACAATCTTGAGAATCTTCGTGACTGATTTTTCAGAAATCATGTCTTCAGAGTCTTGATCTTCAGAACACGTCTTCAGAGTCTTTCTGCACCTGGTCTTCAGAGCCTTCAACCTTCAGAACTTCAAGTAATCAGAGTCTTCATAGTAGTTCTTCAGAGGACTCACTCTTTAGAGACGCTTGTTAGCTTCCAGATCAAATGCACTTCTCAGAACAGAATCCACAGGAGCATTGCAACTGCAATATCCAGCATCCTTGGATCTTTCTGATCGTGACCAGATACAGATGCATACTTGCTTCTTCAATATGATTTGTTTGCTTTCAGATCAGATACACTACTCAAAACAGAATCCATAGGAGCTTTGCAACTGCAATATCCAGCGTCCTTGGATCTCTCTGATCGTGATCAGATGCATAAGCAAACTAGCTTCTCCCATAAGCGCTTTATGATATGTCACACATAGTAACTCTCATATTGTATTAGCTACACACATTGATGTTGTTTGTTTGATCTTATATATTTAATTATCATGATCTGCACATAACAAACATTAGAACATAAAATGGTTCTTTCACAAATACTTAATTGTTATCATCAAAACATAGAGATAATCCTGTAGAGACAAATCTTGCTCTTACAATCTCCCCCTTTTTGATGATGACAAAAATATGTATTTTGATAGAACATTTTATACATGGTAATCACCAAGCATAACATATTCAGAGTTTCGAGCAACAACTCCCCCTGAATGTGTTAACTTCAAATTTTCATTTTTGCTTGTTCAGAGACTTACTCTGATCCCAAGACTCACAGAATAGAAATTTTGATATAATAAAAATATAATAGACTATAAGGAATAATTCCCTATGGTCTATCAGAGGGTAAGTCTTTAGCATCTGGACTTGTTCATCAGAACTCCATCTTCATATCTTTTAGAGCTTATCTTCTTTAGACATCGTATCAGAGCCATATAACTTCAGAGCCTTCTGAAGCATTTGCTACTGTTCATCAGAACATCTGTAGCACAAAGTTTTAACAATTCTTTTCTGAAAACTTAGCCACACTATTCTTTCAGATGAGAAACTCCCCCTGAGTTTCAGATTGGGTGAAAATCAAATATCCTGACTTGTGAACCTTTCTGGGTGAACTCCCCCTAGCTACAATAGGTCAGATATTTGGATCTTCTGAGCTTGATACAGTCTTGATTCTTGGTCTCTTGACGCTAATTGATTCTGAGTCTGATACCAATTAGTTTAATACTGAATCTGATACTAATTCTTGATTCTGAGTCTGAGACCAATTCTTGCTTTTATGAATATTTCTGATTCTTATGCTCTGATTATCATATTCACAGACAGTTTACATCTTCTGAACATTAGGATTCCAGATGACTTTAACTTTCATCCTCTGAACAGTATTGGGTCCATCTGATTTTGAATCTATGTTCATGAAGTGTATAACTTCTATTAAATGAACAACCAGTTCATTTGAACTCAGAGTTCATTCATTTGACCTGTCTTTAGAATGCCTAATGAACTTGTTCAGAGTTCCTCGATAAAACATCAAATATACAGTTAGTAATAAACGCGGTTTATATCAGAGTTGATGTTTTACATTCTCTTTAGGTTATATCAAACATATTATATTTCTCCAGGTTATATCAAAATCATTTTCTATTTCTCCCCCTTTTTTGACATCATCAAAAAGGTGAGTTTTCATTAAAAACAAGATTTTAAAAAAATTATATTTCTCCCTCTTTTATATCAGAATTAAAAAAAATTAAATTAATAGAGTCAAGAAATAAAAACCTGAGTACTTAATTCTTATAGAATGACACCTTTTCCAGAATTTGTTGAAGCATGCACAAAAGAGAGTTGTTGACAAGTTTCTGTTTAGCAAAGCTTTCTCTGAAAACTTGTTATTCTTTCTTCATAGCTTGTTCATCTTCTTGAATCTCAATATCGTCATGTTCTTAACGTACAAGAGTAGTTTTCGAAGAAGAACCAACTACTGCAACTTGCTTAGCCTTCTCAGCATCTTCAGCTTCTTGTGTCAATCTGACAGTTTCTTTTCTTGAATCTTCCTCTGCTAGAATTCTTGCTTCTTTAGCAGCTCTTTCTACAGCTTCTTTTTGCTTCTCATAAAGAAGTTTGAAGTTTCTTATCCTTTCTAGCTTGTCTTCTCTTTCCTTAACCAGTTTAACTTCAGCTTCTAGTGACTTTGAAAACATATTCTTTTGGAACAGATGCAGATGATGAGAGGAGCTCTCAGAGTCAAAACTTTCATTTTTCAGAGAGCTAATATTCCTTTGAGATACTGAGATCTTCAGAGATATTATTTCTCTTAGTGCTTTCCATTATGAATTTTATCTTTCTTCAAATTGTTTCTTCAACATCAAAATACTATACTTCAGAAGTATCAGAGTTTGATTTGACAGAACTTCTTATAATTGAATCTTTTATCCATACCTTCTAGATAATCCAAATCTTCAGATGATTTTTGACTTCATATTTTCTTAGATATTTAGAAGAGTGTCTTTGACACCAATAGAAGGTAATGTGCGAAAAATTCGTTCTGATTCTTCACTCTTATGCATATGATAGTTCTCCAGCTGATTCTTCATCCAGAGCATCTGATACTTCAACAAGCAACAACAACATGTTCTGCTTCTGCAGTAGAGAGTGTTATTTTGAGTTGCTTCTTGTTGTAACAAGGATTAGATTGTCTGATAGTTTTCAGATGTGCTCTTGCGTTCAACTTTGTCTTCAGCAAAATCAGCATCACAGAAACCTACTAGATTATATTCAACTGATTTTCTGTAACACAGAGCCACGTTAGTAGTACCTTTCAGATACCTTAGAAATATCTTAACAACTTTTAAGTGAGATTCTCTAGGATCTAATTGGAATCAAGCACATAAACATATACTGAAAAGAATGTCAGGTCTAGAAGTAGTAAAATACAGAAGAGAACAGCTCATACCTTTATACAGCTTTTCATCTACCTTTTTACTAACCTCTTCTTTTCCCAGAGTGTACGTTGAAAGCATGGGAGTGTTAGTTGGCTACTCTCTGACAGATTAATCTTCTTTCTGCTACATCCTTCTTTTGAATCAAAATGACTTCTTCAGCTTCCTTTCTTTGAATAGACACAAATCTCCTCTGATGTTTGTATTATCTTGAACAATAGTTATGAATTCCAGATTCTTCCTTTGGTCTTCATCTTCTGATCATCTATCTTCTTCCAGACAATTCTTGCATCATAAGAACTTATCCTTTGAATAGACGTAGTTGATCATCACAAACTGTCATCCAACCAAGATGTATTTCTAGCATCTATTTGAATGACAATCTTGCTCTTTATCAATCAGTATCAGTTCATCTGAGGGTGACTTCTTCTGCTAGAATTCTCGTACCAATTGAAGGTGTGAAACTTCGGCTAATCCACCTTTGGTTTCTCCGCCTTTGGTTTTTGATTCCAAGCTTGTTATCAAATCAAACATGACTTGAATCTTAGTAACAGTGCTTTAATTTTGAGTCCTTGATACCAAATTTGGTCTTCCAGAAACAATATGCATCATGATAGATACTAATTGCATTCGGTTCTGAGTAATCCTTCTGACTACTATATAGAATGCTTTCATTCTTCATTATTACATACATTTCTTTTGAAGTTTGTTCTTTCTTCAATATCTGTACTTGCTTTTGAAGAACTAGAGCTTTGGATACTTCTGCTTTATCTTCAGGAGAGATTCTCTACATCAGATTCTAGATTTCATTGATTTCCATAATAGATTCTTTTGACTATGAAGTTGCAACTCAACTTATCTTGATCAACATCTATTGAGTGAACAAATATGGAAATGTTTCCTTGCATCAGATCCTATGATGAAGTTCTGTCTTCTTCCTATCAGAGTAAGCTTCAGATCTATGCAGCTTAGCTCTAGTGAATGTTTCAGCAAACAATTCATCCAGATGTAAGCTTTGTTGTTGACGTTTCAGAGCCAAGCATAATCTGATTCTCAGAGCCTCAGCAGTTGCAGCCTTTGAGATAAATGTGCTCAGAGTCTTCTGAAACATTTCCTTATACTCTTCGCTCAGAGATTTTTTTGTAGAGTTGCTTCTTGTAAAACACTCAGAATCTTCTGAAGTGTTGTGGCTTAACGTTCAGATCATTCTGTAGCTTAATTTTAACTTCTATCTGCATACACTTAGCAAACTCCTTTCCAAGTATAATATTTGTTGTTCCAAAAAAATATCATCTACATAAATCTGACATATTAAAATATCTTTCTTAATTGATTTATGAAAAAGAGTGTTATCAATCTTTCCTCTGATAAAATTATTTTCCAGAAGAAAATTACTCAGCCTTTCACACCAAACTCTGAGAGCTTATTTTAGGCTATAGAATGATTTCTTTAATTTATAGAACGTGTTCTGGAAATCTTTCATTTTCAAAACCAGGAGGTTGATGAACACATATTTCTTCTTCAATTAAACCATTTAAAAAGTATTTTTAATATTCATCTGATTTAGATTGATGTTATTCTGAGAAACAAAGGAAATTAACAAGAGTATGGATTCTAACCTTGCCACAGAAGCATATGTCTTTGTGTAGTCAAAACCTTCTTGTTGACTAGCCTTGAAGATGTGAGGAAGGATCTTGTTCTTTTGAGAGGAGCCAGTAACAACATCTGAAGTACGATCTTCTAAATTTCTCTTCTGAGCTGATCTCATATCCTTTGATTGTGTTCTGCAGTATCTTCATCAACACAACATCCATCTGATTTCTGAGAGACATCTTCAGAGCACAGATATTCTGATCTTCATGATTTAGAACATCTGACTTCCATCAGGCTTTATCTTCTGATTTTGTTTGATTGAAACAAATGCAGATCCAGTCTAGATACAATTATCATCAAACTCGGATGCATCAAATGACACAGTCTAAATGACAATTTTGTTCTTGCAATGTTGAGCTAATTAGAGGAGTTAGTTCATCAAGAGCATCTTCTTTTGAAAGAGGATGTCTACTGACTTATTCATTCTGAATAACACCAGAGATTTAAATCCCTTTTTAAACCAGACTGAATGACCTCTATCATTGTACCTTTCCAAACAACTTGGATTTAGGAATTATTCATTATGAGATTCTGAGAATAATGTCTGATGACAATTGACCAATTATAGTTTGTTCAACTGAGATAAAATTCTCAAGTTAACAAAACTTAATTGTTCATGCTACTACAAATAAAATCTTAGAGTTCATCTTGCATCATATCCATGATGAGTTAGTGAACTTCTTTACACGAAACATCTACAGATTTCTTTGAAGCTTCTCAAGGACAACAACGTTCTGATGCCTTGAATCAGGAGGATCATTGCTTCAAAATTTGAACTATCTCTGTTCCAGCCCTTTTCTGCATACTGCATTCTGAAGTTCTGATGAATCCAATTCATTAGCCAACAATATTTCTTTTCTTACTTAAGATAAATCCCAATGAGCTTTTCATGAGAAAGTCAATAGTGGACTAATCCGTTTCTTGAAAACATCTCATACTCACATAGAATTAATCTTTAGCAATCAAGATTTCTTGCTTTCTGATGATTTGAGCTTTGAGCAAATACCTTGTAAATCCAATTGTATTTAAAGATAAGCATTCAACAGATATATCTTCTTATTTGATGAGTCTATCTTGTCATCTGATTCTTCAATCTTCTTCTAGGATAAAATGGAGAAGATTTGTTGTAGAAAATCTTCAAACTTCAAACTGAATCAGTGACTTGCTCAAGGTAACCCAATAGATTACAATTTTAGTACTCATCATCCTTAAAAATTGATATGAGACTGAAATTGTAAGAGAAGTGAAAAATTCCCAAGAGTATTTCTTCACACAGCTTATGGATCTTTATCTGACACTATTAGGTGTTTGATATCCATCAATAACAGAACCGGAGCTCTGATACCAACTGAAGGTGTGAGAAATACATAAGAAATGGGGGGTTTGAATTGGGTATTAACTTTATTAAAACTTTTTCTCGGTTTCTTCACTTGTTGCTTTCTATAGAATTCTTTAAGATGCGTTGCGGAAGCATAAATAATAAAGCATAACACAAGTAAAAAACACATGATATATCCTGGTTCACTTGAGAAACTCTCAAGCTAATCCAGTCCACCCTTCCAAGGTGATTTCGCCTCACTCAAGCAAGGACTTAATCCACTATAACCAAACTGATTACAGTTGCACAAGCTAATTGCAAGTGACTAACAAATAGACAATGACACGTTCAGGGATCCCTTAGGATATAACGTTCATTGACATCTAATAGAATTCGATCACAAAAGATCTCCTATTAGACTTCCATAAATCCCAACTGTCACTTGTCATCTCAAGTATTCTGATCTTCACAAGATCACTTGAGGAACCACTAATTCAAAATAGAATTTGTGTTGTCGGAGATTACATGATTGCTTCTTATCAAGTAGATTACTCTTAATTAAGTACATAGCAAATATTGAGCAACAGCTCCTTGCTTCCTAATATAGAAACTAATCTAAAGATAAATCTCTATGAGATCATTAGAACAGTAGTTTCTATATTGCTTAAAAGCTTTCTTATGTAAGCACTGCGGCTTCTTAGCATAAAGCTTTTCTTGTTAATCAACTAGCTTGCTAACATGCTTGTCAACCAGCTACGTTGCTAAGTTGTCTTTCTCACTGACTAGCTAACATTTGAATGAATCAAATGATCTTCTTTTATAGTGCATCCAAGAGAGTCGTTGTGAGGGTAGAGATGTCCTTTCAATATTCCAATGGTCACTTCCAACAGATAGAATAAGCTCACGTGTTAGAACAGTGACCTTTGCTTGTAACTTTAATATCTCAACATTGGAAATCACGCTTATGAATAGTACCAACATCTTTGTCATAGTGAAATGTTTGCATGTGTTGTACTGTAGTCTTCTTGACTTGGTTCTTCTGATGATTCATATGATGAGTAGTTCAAACAACTACTTTCGTATGAAAGCTTCAGCATCAGAGTAGTTTAAGCACATGTTTATCAGATTTAATAGCAACAGCTTATCTGATGAGTAATACGCCCCTGTCTGGGTGAATCTTCTTCTGACACAATCTTCAACTTTAGAATCCAGTCTTCAGCATTCCAAGATCTATGTTTCCTCTGAAATAGACTTGAGAATCTTCGTGACTGATTCTTCAGAAATCATGTCTTCAGAGTCTTGATCTTCAGAACACGTCTTCAGAGTCTTTCTGCACTTGGTCTTCAGAGCCTTCAACCTTCAAAACTTCAAGTCATCAGAGTCTTCATAGTAGTTCTTCAGAGGACTCACTCTTTAGAGACACTTGTTAGCTTCCAGATCAAATGCACTTCTCAGAACAGAATCCACAGGAGCATTGCAACTGCAATATCCAGCATCCTTGGATCTTTCTGATCGTGACCAGATACAGATGCATACTTGCTTCTTCAATATGCTTTGTTTGCTTTCAGATCAGATGCACTACGCAGAACATAATCCATAGGAGCATTGCAACTGCAATATCCAACGTCCTTGGATCTCTCTGATCGTGATCAGATGCATAAGCAAACTAGCTTCTCCCATAAGCGCTTTATGATACGTCACACATAGTAACTCTCATATTGTATTAGCTGCACACGTTGATGTTGTTTGTTTGATCTTATATATTTAATTATCATGATCTGCACATAACAAACATTAGAACATAAAATGGTTCTTTCACAAATACTTAATTGTTATCATCAAAACATAGAGATAATCCTGTAGAGACAAATCTTGCTCTTACAAAACCCTCTCTTAACAAAACGAAGTCACGATGGGCAAAACAAAACGACAGCATATCACAGTTCAGGTTTTACTATTGTGGAGCTGGGTTGGTGAAGAGGAAAATGGGTTTGTGAAGTTTCAAAAATGGGACGTTGGGTTTTTGGAGTGATTTGGTTGAAGGAAATAATGGAAATTTGTTTTGAAGTTTAAGGATGATGATGAAGTTTGTCGTTGGTTTGTCGAAGAAGATGGGAAATGGGTCTATTTTTCTATGGAAGAGGATGGAAGTGATGAAGAATTTCGTGATGAATCGCGACTGGGTTTCGGTTTGAGAAAAGATGAGTGGCTGTTGAAGGTATGAATTTGGATTTGAGGGAGGTGAGGATTCATTCTAGGTTTGTTAATGTTGATGAAGGTTTGAAGAGGTTGTGGGTCGGATGAACTTGGTGAGGAAGAAGGCGGCTAGGTCTGCTAGGTTTTCTCGGGATCTCCACGAAGGAAACGATAAACAATGGTTAAATATTCTCAAAAACCAACACGTGGCCTGACAATTAACTGGTTAATCCTGATTTGTGCTTGACTTAATTGATTTATTCTGATTAATGAAGCTGTTAATTAAATGCTAACTAATTAAAATGTTGATAACTAAAACTCTAATAATAACTATACTAATTAACTAATAAATAACAATAATATTCTAACTAATCTATATCTTAATCTAATAATAATTCTAATCTACATAAAACTATTTTTAAGAATCTAAACTATTCTAATAAATTCAATTAAAAAAAATTAATTTTAAACTCTATTTTGTAAATTAAATCAAATTCTATTTCTAAGAACTATCTAATTAAAGTTCTATTTCTATTAAAAAAAATTAATTCTAATAAAACTCTATTAAATTCTAGAACTATTTCTAAAAAAAATACTATTTAAAATTCTATTCTATTTTCTAACAAAACTATTAAATAAGAATTCTAAATCTAATATTCTAAAACTATTTTTAAAATATAATAAAATATATTTTAAAAATAAAACTAAATTCTAAACCAACTAAAATCTATTTAATATTTTAAATAAACTTCTATTGAAATAATAATCTAATACTGAAAGTTCTTTCTAAAACAAATTCTACAATAAATAAATAAAACTAAATAAATAAAAAAAGATAAATCACGGAAACCATTAAAAAAGGGGTCGAACACCGAAACGCAACCGAAAATATCAACGCGGACTGAACCACCAAAAAGAGAGCAACCTTCGCTCGATTCCGAAATAAATCTTCTTATTTGAACTGGTTTGAATCGTCTAAAACACGACCAAAGGGGTTGTAATCCCGATAAATCACTCTGGCTGATAACATGAGTAATATGCGACCTAAATGATATGCAGATGCAAATGCGAAATGAAAGCTAGGTTGAAAAGAAAAGGTTGGTCAAATTTTGGGGTGCAACAAGATGGTTAAAGTATACATTACAATTCATATTATATATCTTAATGGCTTAGAATATTATGCATAATTCATCTCAAATCATTTGTGTATCTTTCAAAATCATTTGGAACCAAATCATGTTTTACAAGTTGTAATTGAACATTTTCAAACAGCTGTAACCAGTTACATGCACGAATTTTGTTAACATCTATGTTTTATTTTTAACAGCTATAGTTGTAACTGTTAACCAAAACCTGTAACCAGTTACAGTCATGAAAATTTCAAAAAACTTTTAATAGCTACATTTGTAACTGGTTATAACATTATGGTAACCAGTTACCACTGAAGCAACAACTATTTTCATCAATCTGTTCATTCCTAAAGATTGCATTACTTCATGGAACCATTCCAAACATTTGTATTCATTCAAAGGGGTTCCTATTAATGTATATAAAATATATAAATCAATAAAACAAAAATCAACTCTTTCAAAATGTAGTTTTCAAATCAATTCAAATAGAATTGTTAAGTGTTCATATACTTTTAAAATGGAACTTTGTGCATAAACTTTCATATCATTTAAACAAATTTCATTCATATCATTACTGAGAACTTAAGTGGATATGTTTGAAGTGTGATCAAAGAGAAAGATAAAACACAAAACTTTCATATATCTTGGAATACAAGCAAGTCAAAATAGATACAAACTCAAGAGTGAAATATGTATTTTGTGATCATCACAGTGCTTAATGATTATGGTAAAAAGGTTCTTTGAATTGGTTTGATTCAAGGTTCACCTTATTTGTTGGTGTTTGGGAATCAAATAAACGGTGTACTTCTTTGTTATTGTTAGAAGATTGTAAGAGAAGTCTTAGTGGTAGGTTTGTACATAGATCTGACAATACTGAAATCTTTCACGGGGTATGAGGGAGTTTGAGTAATTTTATTTGGAAAGAGGAACCATAATACATCTATATGTCATTTACTTTTCTGCACTTTTATTTTCTATATAACATTATTCTAATCAAGTTGCAACACTTAACTTGTTTTTGAAAAAGTAAAAACAAAAGAAACTTGCATAAAAACCAGATAATTCTAGCAAGTTTATTCACCCCTCTCTTAGATTACGGACTTTAATACTTACAAATTCTAGTGAATATTAGTATAAAATATTAATATTTTTTTATATTGTAGTATATAACAATTGTATTTTCTATAATGATATTAGTGCTTTGAAATTTTTTAATATTATTATTTTTATTGAATTTCTAAGCATGTTTAGTTTATTAATAATTTGCTATTTCTAGTTGTGTTACAAAGAGAGAAAATGGAGGGAAAAAATCATCTTTAAGAATATTAGTTTTTACATCAAAAATAATAGAAGTCTATGTTAAAAAATACTTGTTATTTCACTTCAAATATTTGAAAAGTACTTAAATATACAAAATATCATTGTAAGATATGTTTTACATGAGTTTTAACTGCAACTAACGTAAAATACTATTTTCACATTAATTATTTATTCAATGTGGAATTGTCTTACTTGATACATACTATTGTTGTGGCATGAAAAGTATCACGGGCGTTTGCACACCCTAAATAAAAACAGAGTCGTCATTGAAGTTTATTTATTCCAAAAGGAAAGGGAAAATATCGATAAAACCCTTAAAATAAAAAAATATGATCGTCGCAACCAAATTTGGGTTCGAGAGTCGGTTATGAAGGGGGAGGCATTAGGACCCATCACATCTGTTGTACTCAATGGGAACCAAGTTCATCTAAGGGTCTCGCTTGAGAGACTCAACTAAGAGTCTCATTAAATAGACTCATATAAACGCCTCGCTTGAGGAACTTGATTAAGAGTCTCATTAGGCAGGATCGTCTAAGCGCCTCGCTTGAAGGACTAGAGTAAGAGTCTCATTTTACATACGTGAGAGACACGACTAAGATTATCATCACACGGGCTCATCTAAATGCCTCGCCCGAGTGACTAAGAGTCTTGTTATACAGGATCATCTAAGCGCCTCGCTTGAGGGACTCAACTAAGAGTTTCATTAGACAAGATGATATAAATTCATCGGCTGATGGACTAAGAGTCTCGTAATATAAGTTCATCTAAGTGCCTTGTATGATGGACTCTACAGAGAATCTTCTTCAACAAGATCATCTAAGTGCCTTGCTTGAGGGACTCGACTAAGAGTCTCATAAGACATGTTCATCTAAGTGTCTCTCTTGGTAGACTCAACTAAGAGTCTCATCATATAGGCTCATGTGAGTGCATCTCATTTTTCCCTTTACCAAGCCCTCATGCTTAAGGGAATGTGTAATGATATATTTGTAAAGGCCCACAAGGGACGATAGGATGGTATCACCTGCATCGTGAAGACGCTGGCTACGACCTATATTATTCACCCAAAGTGGAAAGATATGGTAAGTGGTGTGTCTTGGTCATAAGCGATGCTGAGAAAGAGTTCGAAGAATAAAACATGTCTCCATAGGAAGTAAGGATTCAACTTTCCACCGCCCTTTACTAGCAATTTCTATTTTTGAGAAACCCTAATTCAGGCCCATAAGTCTCTATAAATACTTTGACCAGAGGGTGGAGAATGACAATTTAATATTGACATAGAAAACACACATAAAATAGAGCTTCTCACCCTCGTGAGG
>CAWUDS030002095.1:0-21270 GCA_963859935.3 Lathyrus sativus
CTAGGATCACAGACACTAGTCGTATTGGCGTCACGCAACAGGCTGGCTGTATTACGACGATAATGACGATAAGGTCTCTCCTGAGCGGGATCCTCATGCTAGGCGCACAAGGAGCGAGTTCTCGGAGACTAACACTACACGACCACCAATATCGGAACTGGTGCTAACAAAAGGTTCCCAGAATCACGGACCCTTCATTAATCAAGTCGTGCAACAGGCTAGCTGTGTTACAACGAGATCTACGAATAGGTCTCCTTTGGAGAAGCTTTCATGCTAGGCACACAAGGAGCGAATCCTTGGTGACTAACACTACTCGACTACCAATTCTAAACTATGTGTTCTCTCTGCTTTTACCAAAGCTCGGGTGTAGAGCTTTACTCATGATGTCATCTCAAGAACCAACAGGCAACCAAGATAATAAGCACAAATAAAATCCACAAGAGAACAAATACATAAACAAGAAGAAAATAAAAAACAAACACTCCTCACAAACCAAAAGATAGGCTCGACTCTCTCTTTGCATGGAGCAAATGTTCCCAGCAGAGTCGCCAGCTGTCGCACCTCGAAAAATCACGGAGACATTTCGGAGAAACGACCCTCGCGCAAAAGGCGCGAAAATGCGGTTCGACAGAGTCGCCACCGAACTTTATTTTTCCCGAATAAACGGGAGAGGAAAATATCGAGAAAACCTCTTAAAACGAAAAGGATAGGAACAGGGCTGTCGCAACCATGTTCCGGGTTCGGAAGTCGGTTACGCGAGGGGAAGGTATTAGCACCCCTTACGTCCGTTGTACTCAACGGGAACCTCTTAAGGTAATTGTGGGGAGTGTTGTTTAGGTTTACTTGTTTTCTTCTTGTTGCTAAAGGTAGAATTGGTAGGTTAAGAGTGTTGTTTAGGTTTACTTGTTTTCTTCTTGTTGCTAAAGGTAGAATTGGTAGGTTAAAAGGTTAAAGATGCTAGGGGAAAGATGGGTGGTTAGAAGATAGGGTGCTCGCCAAGGATTGGGGCCCTTGTGCCTACGTATGCTCATTCGGACGAGAATGAGAAATCAGAGCGTTGTAGTTCGACTACAGGAAAGGATGGGGGGAAACGGAAGATGGATAGAAGTGTGGAATAGGGGAGAAAATGGGAAATGTGCTCGCCAAGATCATCGCAATCTTGTGCCTACGTATCTTACATTCGGACGAGAATGAAGAATCAGAGCAGTCGTAGTTCGTGGTAACAACCACGAAAAGAAGACGGGGAAATGGGAGAAATGGGTAGAAGGTAGCTCGCCAAGATCTCGCAATCTTGTGCCTACGTATCTTACATTCGGACGAGAATGAAGAATCAGAGCAGTCGTAGTTCGTGGTAACAACCACGAAGAGAAGAGGTTTGAATTGGTTTGAAGTTGAGTTTGGAGACGAAAGAGTGACTGACAAGCAACCTAAGGGCATGCCTCAAGAGCTTGTCACTCAAGAATTCAAGGAATGCGAGATTCTAAGAACTCAGTTCTTTCGGGAATTGGGTTGAATAGATTGAAGATAAGAGTTGGATGTTTTGAAATCGAAAGAATAAACTAATAACAACTCCAGGGCGCGCCTTGAGAGTTACTCATTCGAATATTCAAAGAATGCTAGATTCTAAGAATATCCCTCTTTCGTAAGTTTAAAAAATGTTTGTGAAAAGATTGAATCGGAAATGGAATGTGAGGCAAAGAGGAAGTTGTTTTGAAGTAGCTCGACAACGTGTCGAGGATTTGACCGAAAATGGAACTGACTTGACGACGTGTCAAGGGTTAAGAGGTGAGAAACGATATTAGTCCCTAAGGGTGCCCCTAATATCGAAACCAAGAGGAGTTATGAAGTGTGTGCGAGATGTCGACGGTTGCGAATGCGGACGAGCACTCGACTTAAGAGGATGTTTGAAAATGTTTGAGTTTGAAAAAGTAGAAAGATTGGATAAATAATAAATCAAGGGCGTGCCTCGAGAATTATTTACTCGGAGATTCAAGGAATGCTAGATTCCAAGAACCTTCTTCTTCCGGAGTTTTAATCGAAAAAGGTGTTTTGAAAAAATTTGAATTGAATCGAGGGTGTGAAAAGAGTTTGCGGTACGAGAGGCGAGAATACGAGATTGGATTTGAAAAGTATAGGAGAAATGACAATTATTTGGTAAATGAGACGTAGGCCTCACGATCAATTAATCGGGGTATTATCGAGATGCTAGATCTCGACGACACCTTTTTCATGCACCCCATTTTTGAGTAGCGACACTTTTCCATTCGGAAAATGTTTGGATGAACAAAGAAACATCACACAGAATGCTAGATTCCTATGATATTTCTTTGTCCAAAATAGCGTACTGAACGAAAAGTAGAACGACATATTATTTAAGGTGTACACCTCAATAATGTTCGTCCAAAAATCCAAGAAGTGCTAGACTTCAAAGATTTAATTTGCTTTGAAAAAGTACTCAAGGTGAGTCGAGGTTTGAATTTGAATTTTAAGCGTGTACACTAGCAAAGTGGGCTAGTCTTCTAAGTGACCAACTAGAAGTAGTTGACCAAATAGGTGTCACTGTAAGAAAGCCCAGGATTAAGCTTTAAAATATCGTGTATGGTGATCAAAGGTCGATGGCGAGGCCTTGAAAGCACTCGACTTACATGGGTGAAAAATGACTCGATGAATCGAGAGTTTATTATTTAAAAATGATTTTGAAGCATAAGTGAGAAAATAATTATTGCATTTGAGGGAGTTGGGATACATTGTCATCGAATGGGAAAGAAATTAATAAATTAAATAAGTTGAACCCACAAGATATCAAGTACTTCTTGTATCAGAATCTAATAAAGAAAATCAAGAAGGTATTTCAAATCTTAATAAAAAGAAATTGGTTAGAAATTTATTTTAAATAATCTTAATCAACTAAAAAATTTTAATTTAGTTAACCAAATTAATTAAGATTAACAAAGCTAAACATATAGAAATATTTACAATATGCAGAGGAAATGCCTTGTTCATATATATGAGATAAAAACCAATGAAATGCAGCATAATCCAATCCATAACTTAGTTTTATTAACATCTATTCTATCAACAGATGAAAACACCCATAAATTTGAAAGGCCGCCGCCGGCATCAGTGCGTAAACGCAAGCGGGTGCTCAAACATTAAAAACCAAACAATCATTATTACACTTCAAAACTGCCAAACTAAAATTAAATTATAAAGTGGTAAAAGCAAACAAGAACTAAAGCTATGATTGGAACGGCAGGTCAAAATGTTTATGAAACGACAGCTACACTTAATAGCAGTAAATATCCCGAGACCTTATTTGAAATGATAACCAATAAACACGAAATTGATTTAGCAGACCACCAACTGATATTAAATACCTCATCAGAATTAAAACCATCCTCCAGAATATCTCATCCTCCAGAATTAAAATCATCAAAAATTGTACTAACTTCTCAACACATATAATGCTAAACATTTTCATCGGCACTATAGACCGATCCCGATCGTAACAGCAACAACTTTACAAAAAAAACAACATAAGATCTTAAACCAAGAATGAAGAAAAGGTTAGAGATGATAACCAACCGAGAATATAAGTTGTCAATAATCTGAAATCTGAAAATTCGTTGATGATGCGTTGTTGTTAAAACCAAACGCCATTTGCAATATTGCTGCTGAAACTGTGTTGGAAACTGAATGTAGAAAGCACAGCTGCTCTCGGCGGCGGAGAAATCTCATCGTGATTCGAGAACCTTCAATCTACTGTGGCTAATGTTTCACTGCAACTCAACAAGTCCTATACATTACTTGCACACATTTTTGTCCCCAACAAGCTCGTCACCGTCTTGTCTCAAAACGTGACTATAACGCGACGAGGATGGTCGAAGATTGAGTTAAGGTCATGCTGCGTTACGGTCATCGAAACTTCGTGCTGGAGTTGTTGTGATATGAATGCTTTGCTTCTATCTTGATGGACCTGCTGTTGTGTGCCATTCGACTTCATATTGTTATTGCGCAATCTGAATCCGGCAACGCCATAACCTACACAAAAATCACCATCCAAATAGAAACAGAAAACAGAATTAGTAAAAACTGACGACTCAAAACCAATCGCTCTGTATATGATAGAATCCAACGACATCACGGCCAGCACGCAATCAATTCCAACCAAATCTTGAGTTTAGACCTTAAAATCTGCACATAATAGACAATCATCCAAGCAAACACAGAATACGAGTTTCACAAATATAAACCGTCGATCCAATACTGAAGTATTTACAATACAACCAGGATATCTTTGTGCAGCGAAGAATGATATAAATATCTATTAAACAACAGCCATATTCTCTACAGGTCTTAACAGAATAAACCAAAAAAAACAATGTGAACCCAGGTCCCTCTCATTCATGATTTTATTTCGACGGTACTGCAACCTGCACAGAAATTATTCACAACCCAAACAAAATAACAAACTCTTAAAGAATCGCTGAAAACAGAGTTAAATCGAAAGACATGAGCGATATCACTATCTTGCTACTGATACTCGTCTTTCCGTTGTAGAACTCAAACGATGTCAGCTCCAACTGCTGCAATACACATGTTTCCTTTATGTTGTGGTTGAACCGTGTAGGTGTGAGCTGATACGCATCGATACTGTGAAACACCAAACGAAGGTAGCCATAAATTTCTCGGAGGGAAAGCCTTTATCAGCAGCTTCTTCATCTCCTAAGACTAAAAACTCCTATTGACCTGTGCATCCATCATCCGGCATAGTCGTTGTGTTGTAGTCAAACCGGGTAGAATTTTGAAGTCGCAGTTGCTGCACTTGCGACAACCATCTCTTATCTATAATCTGCCAACAGCAACCGAAGCCTGCATAATATGTACACTACAACACAACACCAACCAAACGTCTTTCGCGAGTGTGACAGCAGTTAGGAATAACACAGATAAGATAACATGATAACATAAACTCCTAACAGTCGAGATTCACAATCAATCGGCAGAAAAACAGCACAAACCTAATCAAGGTGTACACACTCAAGCCATAACAAATGGGATATGAGATGAAAACAAGAAAATGATAAATATGATTTCAACAGCCCAAACAGAGGTAAAAACAAACAGCATCTACACAAATCATAAACCTATTTACAATAACTCAATTAACAGTGAGAATGCAGTAAAAATGGACATAAAAAAAAAACGAAAATAGCATAACATTATATCTTGGACCTGTTACCTAAACCACTGTTGAAATGGCTTCTTCCTCAGCTACAAACAACAGTTGTGAAATCGCACAACCACGCCGCGTACGATGATGAATTATTGTCGGTATTATGCCACTGTTGTTGAACTGTGCTGCTCAAAACGTGTCTCTCGAAACTGTTGAATCGCCAGAGAGTTGGAAGTGAGGAGAGTTGAAAACGTAATTGATCTTAAACGGAGAGAGTTTCCGTTTGGCTTTGTTGGTGCGTAGAAGAATCCACAATGAAACACCTTCAGTATTGAGATTGAATGAACCAAAATGTTCGCTGGTGTTGTTGTTTAAGCGAAGGAAATCGGAGACAGATGGGGGTAGAAACAAGTGTGAGGGTTACAAATTGATGATGATGATTTCCTTGAGGTGAAGGTTGGATTGAGGTTGATGGCGGAGAAACGAGAGGGAAGGGCTGGGGTTTGTGATCTAAGTGGCGGCGGATTTGTGAGACGAAGAAGATTTTTAGGGTTTGGGTTGAATTGGGGCGGATTAGGTTTCTTTAGAGGTGATGAACAGTAGTTTTCGGTTGTTTTCTCAATCAATTCCTCTTTCCTTTTATAACGTGTGAACTCCTCTCCTTCAGCCTCTCCAATGGGCCTACACGATGGGCCAATCTTCACTTCAACTTTCTTTCTTTTTTTTTTAATAATTTTTTTACTAATTAATTAAAATAAAAACAAATAAGATAACTAGTATATATGCACACAAAATTACTAAATTAAAAATAAAATATTACTATTACTTATTATTAACAAATAAACAATAATTTTTTTAAATCCTAAAGATTAATAATATTAATAACATAGTAAAAATCATATTTACAAAACCTATAAAATAAACAAAAATACTATTAATAACATTATACACCTATATATATATATATATATATATATATATATATATATATATATATATATATATATATATATATATATATATATATATATATATATATATATATATATATATATATATATATATATATATATATATATATATATATATATATATATATATATATATATATATATATATATATATATATATATATATATATATATATATATATATATATATATATATATATATATATATATATATATATATATATATATATATATATATATATATATATATATATATATATATATATATATATATATATATATATATATATATATATATATATATATATATATATATATATATATATATATATATATATATATATATATATATATATATATATATATATATATATATATATATATATATATATATATATATATATATATATATATATATATATATATATATATATATATATATATATATATATATATATATATATATATATATATATATATATATATATATATATATATATATATATATATATATATATATATATATATATATATATATATATATATATATATATATATATATATATATATATATATATATATATATATATATATATATATATATATATATATATAAACATAACTAAACTATTGCTAATTATTAAAACTTTTAGAAATTGAAGAAAATTACGAAAACAAAAAATTAAAAAAAACTCTAAAACAACTTTAAGCCACGTGGCATACTCTTATTGGACAAAAATGGGTAAAATTTAAAAAAAAAACAATTGCAAGCGGACACGTGTCTAAATAACCAGAAATAAGTGGGCAATGTAAAACAGAAAATAAAATCGAAAAATGTGAAAATAAATAAATAAAAAAGTAGGACAAATTTAGGGTATGACAACATTGCACGGTTATCATACGACGGTACGCACATCAACCGGAGCAACACCTTTCTCACTGGTGTATGGTATGGAGGCTGTCCTACCATTAGAAGTTGAGATTCCTTCCTTGAGAGTATTGCTCGATGTCCAACTTTATGAGGCATAGTGGGTAAGGAATAGGTTGAATCAGCTCAGTTTGATGGATGAGAAGAGACTTGCATCTATCGCATATGGTCGGTTATACCAGAGCCAGATGAAGAAAGCTTACGACAAGAAGGTGCACCCTCGAAGCTTTCAGACGGGCGATCTTGTGCTAAAGAAGATTCTCCCACCACAATCCGATCACAGGGGCAAATGGACTCCCAACTATGAAGGTCCATATATCGTTTGAAAGGTCTTCTCCGGATGAGCCTTACTGTTGTCCACCATGGATGGCGAGGATTTTTCATACCCTGTGAACTCGGACGCTGTTAAAAAATACTTTGCTTAAAGAGACCCGCTGGACATAAAAAAAGAGTCCAGGCAAGAATGGGGCATCCCGACGAACCAAAAAGAAAAAGAAAAAAGGTTCGGGCAAAAATTAGGGATAAAATTGAAAAGATGTACACCCGCGAAGTCGAAAACCTGAAAAGGCGACTTCGGCAAAAAGGGTATCCCGGTGAATTGAAAACCCGAGAGGGCGATTCAGGCAAAAGTTAGGGATTAAAAAAGCAAATGACTGCGGTCTGAGTTTGATACTACATTGCTTAGTGGGTTGGGAGTACCTGAGGGTCGATTATCCAAGTCAATCTCTTCCAAGGACAGAGTATCGGGAAAGCGTCGGAGTCAGGTGAGTCATAGGAGGATCAGCTCATGGTGTTTGTCTGTACCACGTCGCCGACATGTATACAAATTTCTTTGTACCTCTGTACATATTTATATTTGTTTTTGTAGCTTCCTCTTTTCAGGATTTGCATCCATTGTACAAAACTTTGCCTATTTACAGGCCCATTATCAATAAACGCATATTATTCAGTACTTGATTGTTTGTTTCTTGTTTTAACTTTTACTGTTTTGTTTGTGGAAAACGCCGATGTTTTTGATAAACTTGCACGTGCAGGCCTCGACCAATAATTGTTAAAACTTTGAATTGACTGGGCAATTGTCACGGCTATTGACCTGGATATTTCCTGTTGTATAGGATATTTTATTGTTGCTCGTATTTTGCAGGGTCGTTACCTTCGCAGCAAATAGATAAGGGATCGTGTTTCCCTAGCCGGAGTCCCTTAACATAGGAGCATGCTCTAGGTGATTTTATTTATCCCTAGCGATGGTCGAGTGTACATGTAATCCCCAGTGAAGTCCCCACAGGGCACAACCAGGTTGTTCATGGTTTGAAAAGTTCACCCCCACGCATGATGGCTTTTTCTGTTTCTCCAGCAGGTTGTCTTTCCTCCAATAGGTTAATTATCCTCAGCAGAGTTCATAACTCCGGATCATAAAACTATCCCCCAGCAGGATTGTTGCTTCCCCCAGCGGAGTCGGTTTACCTTTCCAGCATTTATTTTGCTGTGATATTTCTGTGATACCCGGTTATCCCCAGCGGAGTTGGCTTTGTCTTCAGCAATTATTTTGCTGAAGTGGTTATGTATCTAGCTTTTCTCCGGCAGCCCGAGCCTGCATTTGCATCTGCATTGCATAGCAATTTACCCAAATGCGTAGCATTCCATCTTATATGGAGCATTACGCCATTTTCAAACATACGCATTTTGAAACATAAGCCAGGTTGGTTACTTCTTTATTTTCAGGTGTTCTTCCCTGCAGGTAATGGGAATTCTTGTGCAAGTTGGTTTTCAGATATTCAAATTTTTGGCATGAGATATGTGATGATAACGTTCGTCCTATCATGTGTTCCCTCATCAGAGTTGCTTGGTTAAGTTTCTCTTCTTCCCAGGCGGAGTTTTCTCTACGCGGCTTCATAATTGGACTTTGGAGTTGTTGTCAGAAATTCCCCAGTGGAGTTTTTCCTCAGACTGCTGTCACGTCAGCATTTCAAAAGGAGATTTCAGCGATTAGACGGTTGAAGTCATTACTTGTTGTCAAGGCTTCATAATTAGACTTTGAAGTTGTTGTCAGCATTTCAAAAGAAAATTTCAGGGATTGGACGGTTGAGGTCAGTACTCGTCATCAAGGTTAATGTCCGGCAGTTGACGTCAGAATTTCCCCGGCAGAGTTCTCCTCAGGTGGCTATTACGTCAGCATTACAACGGCTTCATAATTAGACTTTGGAGTTGTTGTCAGAAATTCCTCGACAGAGTTTCTTCGAATGGCTGAAACAGCTTCATAATTAGACTTTGAAGTTGTTGCCAGCTTTGAACGGCTTCATAATTAGACCTTAGAGTGGTTATCATCATTACAATGGCTTCATAATTAGACTTTGAAGTTGTTGTCTGAATTTCCTCGGAAGAGTTCCAGAAGGATTCATAATTAGACTTTGGATTTAGATAGAGTTTTCCGCGAATGGCTGTTATGGCTTCATAATTAGACTTTGAAGTTGTCGTCAGCATTCAATGGCTTCATAATTAGACTCTGGAGTTGTTGTTAGAAATTCCCTAGCGGAGTTTCCTCGAGTAGCTGTTACGTCAGCGTTGCAGACTTCATAATTTGACTTTGGAGTTCGGTAGAATTTTCCTCAAATAGTTGTTACGTCAGCATTGCAAACTTCATAATTGGACTTTGAAGTTTGTTATCGGCATTACGCGGCTTCATAATTAGACTTTGAAGTTGTCGTCAGCATTCAATGGCTTCATAATTATACTTTAGAGTTGTTGTCAGTTTCACGCGACTTCATATTAGACCTTGAAGTTGTCGTCGATATCGAATGGCTTCATAATTAGACATTGGAGTTGTTATCGGCATCAAGCGGCTTCATAATTGGACTTTGAAGTTGTTGTCAAAATTGAATGGCTTCATAATTAGACTTTGGAGTTGTTGCTAGGTTTCCCCGCAGAGTTGCTTATTCAAGTCTTCGGATGCTTGACACCGTGCTTTTATTTAGTACAATGCTTGATCCTGGATAGTACAGGGATGACGCACTTTACGTAGTGCCCGCTTATTGTAGAGTATTTTAAAGTTGATTGATTGGATTCAATGCCTGTGGCGTCACACAGTTGGTTGATGTCGAAATCACTTTCTTTATCAGATGATTGATCAGTTGTCGCCGTGACAACCAGATTCATTTGTCCGGATGCATTTTCGTTCCCCGAGCAGTTTGTGCAGTTTGCCTATTCGGTTAGAATATTTTCGGGTTCTCTGGTATTCAACCGTCTTTTACCACGATTGCCTGAAAGCCGTTCGCTTTTCATCCAGTAAGGTCCAAGCCGCTTGAATAGGGGCAGCTGTTGCACCCCAAAATTTACCTAACCTTTTCTTACTTGGTTTATGTTTCATTGCATTAACATTGTATTGTTCTAACATTTACATAGCATAGCATCGTTCATTTATGCATGGGATCAAGTGTGGTTTATATCAAGAGGAGCCTATCTAGAGGTCTTATTCAAGCTTGAGAAGTCACCAAAGTCATCAGGAAGAGGGTTGTGTTCTTGAGAGGTTCAGTTGGTTGTATGTGGTTAATCTCCTAATCTGAGGACCAATTGAAGATCATCAGGGGGTTGAAGATCCTTGATCATGGATAGAGTGTGGATAGAGCTCATGGAGTGCCTTGAGGGTCATGGTGGAGCTCAATCAATTCATTATGCCAAGTGTGAAGAGCCACAGTTGAGGGTGTTGCAATTAGGGTTTTCATTTGAGTAACCCTAAGTCAATGGTGCAATTGTGTTGCACCCCAAAATTTGACCAACTGTTTCTCGCATTTTGCCTTATGTCTCATTTCATTAGCAATTGCATATCATTTGTCGCATACGGTGCATTTTGTCATTCAGGACGAATTATCGGGATCACAACCCCTTTTCTCGCGTTTTAGGCGATTTAAACCAGTTCAAATAGGGAGTTTTATTTCGGAATCGAGCAGAGATTTCTCTTTCTGGTGGTCCAGTCCATGCTGGTATTTTCGGTGACGTCTCGGTGTTCACCCGATCTTTCTATTTTATTTACTGTGTTATTTTACTTATGTTATTTATTTTTAGCATAAAATTTAATTTTAGATTCTTATTTTAAATAGGTTTTTATTTTAGAATTTAGATAATTTAATATAGTTTTTTTTTTAAATTAGGATTTATTTAAATTTAATGGATAGAAATAGTTTTTAGAAGTAAAATAGGATTTTATGTGTTTTTAATTAGATTATTATTATTGATAGATTTATTTTCTTTCATTTAACATTTTAGATTTCCTTTTTTTAAATATTAAGAAATAGTTTAAATTAGAGTTAATAGGTTTTTATTTTATAACAGTCATAATTATTAGTTGTAGTTATTTAATTAGGATTTATTTAATTATAGGGGTTTAGAATTAATCTGATTAGGTTTTTTGAGTCAACTGTAATTAACATCCCACTGTCAACACCAAACCTCACCTGCAAACAAATGTCCCCCACACCAGACAAATTCCTGCAACAAACCAACACAACAACTTGCTCTAACTTTACACCAAATCCACTCTAAACCAGCATGCTGCAAAAAACCATACAACACAACAAAGAGCAGTATCAAGGCTACAACCAGCCTGCACAACCGAAAAAACTTGTTGCCTCAAAACCTGCTCCATAATAGACCCACACCAGACAAGTTCCTGCACCAACCAACATCAATGACACAAGCTGCTACATCAGACAAAATACCTCAGAAACACCAACATGTACTCTACAAGGAAACAAAACAAAGGCACCTTGCTTGCAAGCGGTCCCTGCTACAAAAACAACAGCAGTATTAATTAACAGAAGAAAAATTTCAGAAACCTATTCTACCCCTCCCAGTTCCTGATAAAACCAATAACCTTCATAATCCTCTCTCACTCTTCAACTCCCATCTTCCTTCAAAACTATGCTTCACCATCTTCAACTTCAGAATAAAGTTTATCATCATTCTCCTTTCAAACATCAAAACCATTATGAGTCACCATTGCCTCACCATGAATAGAAAAACAACAACACATACCATGCATAATTTGCTGCAACAATAACAACTTGAAAAAAGCTCTTGGAAGCCACTTTTGTGCTGCAAAACCTTAACCTCAACCTTTTCTTCCAATATTCCTCAACCTACCATTCATCACAACAAATGAACCTTTCAAGCTGCCATTTCCAAGTACTACTCAACCTCGTATTCTCTCCTTCAACCCTCACAATTTCTGAACAACTTCAATCAAAACCATTCCTTAAACAGAACCCAGATCTCCAGTAACATCATCTTCCTCACCATCTTTCATCCTTCTCAACACTCACAAGGATCCTTCTCATCATCTTTGTATTTTTAACAACAGAACACCAACACGGAACCACCACAGTTTGTTGCCATTATATTTCACTTTTCATCTCCAACATTATTCGTCTTACACTTCACACCACACCACACCATGTCAAGTGAATACCTCGAAACCCTCATTTCCTTCCAACAGCCGACAATGTTACCAAAGCTCATGACAAACATCAACAATAGTTCTAGGCTGCAACAACATCATGTTTTGATGTCGACACTGCAACTGTAACAATGTCGCTAACAGCAACAAGCTCCATTCGCTATTCCGATCAACTCCTGTTGCAGCAGCATGAGATTTATACGCAAAAAATCACTTCCGCTCCCTCATCTTCATAAACAACATATGCAATAACACCACAACTGCATCAAAATCACCAAATCCACATTACATCTTCTTCCATCATCACCATCAAAACCATTTCAATGTTCCCACTCCATCAACATATTTTTCTCCTAACTCTCTTCAAAAGCCTCTCTCAAACTCAAAACAGAACAACATCAACACTCCCTTCCATTTCACTTTCTTCCACTTCCAAAACAAAAATCAACAGAAACCGCAACTACCTTCCATATCCATCATCTTCAACAAACAACTTCAAAAATAACCACCTTCGAACTTTCTTCCAACTTGATCTTCAAACCCAACTTCCATTGGTAGGAACCGAACACCATACGCCTTCATTCTTTGCCTTATCTGAAACCAGCCTTTTCACAAACAGTTGGTATGCGCCTTCCAATTGCTAACAACACTCAGACCTCAGCTCCAAACCACTTCATCATCACTATCTCCCTCAACACTACAAGTTTTCACAAACGAGTAAGTGGTTAATTTCTCGTAAATCTCCCATTTGGAGTCAACAGAGTTGTGGAGATAAAGCTTAACATTGTTAGGGTTTGGGTTCTTAGAAGAGTATTTGAGCTTGAAGACTATAAAAAAAGGGCTGGTATATGATATCTAGGTAGCGTACCGGCTCATTTACAGCAGTATTGAATATTGGCAAACCGTCAAAACAATACATGTCGTCCATAATGGGAAAATCCAATTTCAACAAGCCTCCACAAGACCTAGAAGATATCAATCTTCTCAAATCCGAAATAGCTTCTTTTGCCTCTTCTATCGGTTTAGCCTCTTCTGGATCCAATTCAGGTTTCAACAATGTCGATTTTCGCAAAGCCAAACCAAAGAAACAACAAGAGAAAACACTTGAAAAATCCACACAGAAGCCGATACCCATCGACAAGTCCAAATCAAAATCTGAACCAAAACCGAAACCCGAAGTAAAACCTAACCCCCCCTCTGTTTTCCCTTTTTTTTAATTTCTTATTTTCTTTTTATTTTGTTAATAAATTATATATATATATATATATATATATATATATATATATATATATATATATATATATATATATATATATATATATATATATATATATATATATATATATATATATATATATATATATTAAGTTTTTATTATATTTTCTTATTAGTTTTATTAAATCTTCTTTTAGAAATTTATAAACTATTTTTATTGTATATATTATTTTCATAATAGTTAATATGTTAGTTTTCTTTTAAGGTTTTGAGTTACATATTCTAGACTTATCATTATATTTTCTATTTAGAATTTCTTATACTTACATTTTATTTTTAGAGTTGAATTTCATTTTTCTTTTGTTATTGGGCATTTTGTTCCATTTCATCCGTTTTGGTCGATGACGAGACCACCTTCGATTCTCTGCCAAATTATTGATGAGAAATGAAGGATCTGAGACCGATTTTCTCTTCTTTCTCACTTTTCGACTTCATTTCATTTTTTACCGTTTTGGTCGATGACGACGTTTCCTTCGACCCTCTGTCAAATTATTGATGAGAAATGAAGGATCTGAGACCACCTCTTTTCTCTCTTCATTTCTTGTCCCGACTCGATTCAAAAACATTGTCAAACCATCTTCAAAATCCAATTATCTTTGTATTGAATTAAAAAGAGAGGATTGGGTGTAGACCTCTTCCTCTCCGAGTGTCGAGATGCTCACTGTAGTGTGGGTGGTTTAGACACTCGTCTTTTAATACGAAGACTTTTTTCTCTTTTTCAAACCTTCTCACCTAAAACCTCGGTCCTGCACCGAGTGCATTTTCGAACTCTTTTCATAACAAATACTTGAATGGTCGTGGAGTGGTTAGGCGTAGGCCTTCTCCTATCCCGAGTGCTTGACGTTTACCGTAGGGTTCTCTGTCACAAAAGCACTTACCGTTCAAAACCAAAAACATCTTTAATAAAAGAACGAAGCTCTCTTTGCATTGAATTAAAGATAGAGGATTGGGTGTAGACCTCTTCTTCTCCGAGCGTAGGGATGCCCACTGTAGTGAGGGTGGTTTCGACGCTCATCTTTCAATACGAAGATGCCTCGTTCGCCACACCTTTTTATAACAAAAATTTCGAGACAAAGAATTGAGTACTACCCGTAGGGGTTACTATCCGAGGACCTATCTCGCGCCCTAAAAACAATCCAATCAATCAAACGCGACCTCTAGCCTCGCAGGGCGAAAACCTAATCATTTCGAAAGGGATATGTTACATCCGTTCTACCGCAAACAGGTAATGCCTAAGTCTCCAACGAGCGAGCAGCAATACACCTAAACTGCCAGAATGCGCACGATAGCATCATCCATAAAAAACATCAACACACCGTAGGCCGAACTACGGCTGCTCTGATTTCTCATGCCAGATGAGAATACGTAGGCACAAGACGGCGATGTCTTGGCGAGCACAACCCCCCTATCACCCGTAGTTTCCCGAACTACGTCGACTCTGACTTTCTCATATCTGTTGAGAATACGTAGGCCTAGGACCGCGAAGTCCTATCGAGTTCTTTCTTTCCCTCATCACCCCTTGTTTCCCGTTTCTAAACCTTTCCCTTTACCCCTTTGAAACACACTCTTTATAGCATAATTTAAGCAGATATATTCACACATCGACAAATAAAAGGTTCCCATCGAGTACGATGGATGCGAGGGGTGCTAATACCTTCCCCTCGCATAACCGGCTTCCGAACCCGTTCTTGGTCGCGAGACCATCTTATCCATTTCTTTCTTAAGGTTTTCTCGATATTTTCCTTTCCCCTCATGGGATAAATAAAGTTCGGTGGCGACTCTTCTGTCTATTCTTTTCGCCTCCCCGTCGTTGCACGATGCATTTTTCGAGTAGCGACAGCTGGCGACTCTGCTGGGGAAACTTAGCCAAACCTAATTTGTTTGTCGTGTTTGTGTTTTGTTTTTTGCTTTAATTTATTTTGTGTTTTATTCTCTACCTGTTGGGTTTATTGGGATGGGTTGTAAGGATAAAGCTTTCTACCCAAGCTTTTGAGTATACACTAAGATTAGGAGGTGGTTTCTTTCTGATTTGCGAGACGTAGGACTCGTTGAATTGGTTTGAATTCCACCGCTCAGATGAGACCCCGTTGGAACAATGATGTCTTACGTGTAGTCGTAACGGCGTCTTTATTTCCAATTGGGAGTCCTTGACTCTGAGGACCTTTTGTAGAACCTTATTCCGAAGGTTCCTAAAACATAACTCTGTGTTCATCCTTTGAAGGGATTACCGTCTTACGAGTAGTCGTTCTGATGGAAAACTTTTGAGGGTTAATGCATAGGACTTTGTTTAAAAGGCTTTGGAATACCCTCTTATAAACCAATATATTACCCACCCGAGGTGAGAGGTATCTCGTTGTATTTTCTTGCAGAATTTGTGACTTTGATCCTTTGTGTGTTGCATTAGCATTTTGCATTGCATTTCATTTGCATCTCATTTTTGCATATCCATCCTCAACTGGAGCAGAGAGCTTACCAGTCTTTTGTCCAACCCGCAGTTGATTTCCCGACATTCACATTGGATTTGAGTTAGCTTCTGGAAGGATCATGGACTCAGAGGAGCAGAATTTGGTTGTTACGAGGGCAGAGTTTGAGATGATGAAGAATCAGTTGGATCAACTCATAGAGGCCATGTCAGCTATGACAAGAGGGAATGCCAATGTTCAGAGGACTCCGGTGAACAATGTTGCTCAAGCTCAGCATGTGCAGATTCCTGTCGAAGATCAAGAGCATACTATTGTCAGAGATAGAGATTCATCTTCTCTCCATGACTCGGACTATCAGAACTTCACCTTCTCGGTGCCAGATTCCCAAAGGGTTGTTCCGAAGATCACTCCTAAGGACCCACAGACTGTTGAGTTTATGAGAAGATATCGTCTGTTGGATGAAAAGCTTGACGCCCTGATGAGTCAAGATACTCTTAATCTGAATGCTTCGAGCATGTGTTTGGTGCCAGGTCTTGTAATGCCTCCGAAGTTTAAGACGCCAAATTTTGAGAAGTTCAAAGGGGATGGTCGCCCAAAGAAGCATTTGGTAATGTTCTGCAGGAAAATGACTTCGTATGTTCACGATGACAAATTGATGATTCACTATTTTCAGGACAGTCTGAGTGGGGCATCTCTGGATTGGTATATGCAGTTGGAAAGTGGTTGCATCCGATCATGGTCAGATTTAGCCAATGCCTTTGTGAAGCAGTACAACTACAATCTCGACATGAATCCCAGCCGCATGCAGTTGCAAGAATTATCTCAAGCGGAGAATGAATCCTTTAGAGGGTATGTGCAGAGATGGAGAGAATTTGCTGCTCGTGTTCAACCACCGCTTCAGGATAGAGAATTGGTTGACATCTTCTTGGGTACTTTGAAGGGCCATTACTATGATATATTGATTAGTGGCGGAACGTTAAACTTTGCTGACTTAGTAATAGCAGGAGAACGTATCGAGAGCGGAATCAAGAGTGGAAAGATTCGAGACATCTCAGATAGCTCTGTTTATGAAAGTGAATCAATTGACAAATCTAAAGAGGAATGGGAGAAAGAAAGTAATGCTATCCCGGAATCTCCATTACCTCAGATTCAGTTTTCAGACATTTTAAGTATTCAGAGTCAGCAACCTGTTAGGTCTGCGTACCAGATATCTGCTTCCCTGCAGAGTCAACATTCATACCGTCATCAGCCGCGTCAGCATGCTTGACGAAGATTGAGGAAGCCAGAGAGACATTTCACTCAGTTGCCATTGTCGTACAGTCAGATATTGCCAGACTTGATCAGAGGTGGTTTGATAGTGCCGAAGAAAGCTGATCCAGAGACTTCTCCACATCCTTCAGATTCTGATGTCAATGCCCGCTGTGAGTACCATGTTGGGGCACAGGGGCATTCAACTGAAGACTGTAAGGTGCTTAGAAGCCAAATTCAGACTCTGCTGGACTCCGACAGGTTTTCAATCACGCCTCAGGGTATCCAGATCAACGATCCTCCTTCGTCTAGTCATGTGGGTTCAGCAGCTAATATTATGGAGGGATTCACCGAGAGCATATGTTCAGAAGAGTATCAGACGGATTTCGATGAGCAATTCTAAAGATGGCTGGTTCAGCAGCAAGTCAAGAATGAAAGCCCAGTTCCCCGAAGCTGGCAATCTCTCTATCATGTTATTCCTTTGCATTTGTAGTTTCTTTTCTGTTTAAGTGTGAACTTATTTGCAAATTTCATTTGTAAGATGTGTTTGTTTTCGATTGATAATGATAATGAAATGAATATGCATGTTTTGATTAAATCCATTCGTGTTCACTAAATATTGCTTTTCCATTAATGTCAAACCTTGTTTAAGCGGAAATCGATGGAGGATGACGAAGTTTAAAGACGCAAGCTTCCGAATGTATGCTTTTGAATAAAATCTCTGCTGATGATGTACAAGCATTGTTTCAAATTCCTAAACACCGGAGATATAAGGATGTTAATCCATTGTCAACCCCTTTGAGCCTAGTAGTAGGAGTTTCTTTCTGAAAACAAAAACCCGCAATCTTAACCTAGGGCAGGGTAGATGTCAGTTAATTCGATCGAGCATCCAGATTGCAGAAGGAGTGTTCCCCGTTCGAGGATCAATCACACCCGTAGAGGTCGTACCTAAAAAGCCGAGAAGTGAGACAGTCACAATCCCTTCAACAAGTCAGACCAGCTGGTGTCACATGATTTGTTCCGAAAAAAAGAAAAGAAAAAAACAGAAGCCCGCTAAGTCGATAACTTGAAAACAAACGACTTAGGCAAAAATTAGGGCATCCCGCTTGACTTTAAAATCAGAAGATGTACTCAAAAGAGTCAGTCCGGGCAAAAATAGGGAAATAAAAAAATGACGAAGAACAAGTCGTGTGAGCCAGACACCAAAGACGAAAAGCGAGTGACTGTCACTCCGAAAACTTATGGTTTCTTGAATCATCACTCCTGTCAGTCAACCTCTGAGAGGTGAGCGAGTGTCGAATTAGCTGAACGTAGGATTGGAGAACATCAAGGAGAGTGGGTGGGTTAAATAGAACTTTGAGCCTTACATCCTTTCTTTCAAACCGTGAATCTAACCAAGTTACAACCTTCAAAAGTCCTAATTGAAGCAAGTTTGTTTCGGAAGCATACTTCGGTAAAGATCGCGTCGAAACTGACTCCTAAAAGGATTTTCTTACCCTTTGGGTATTGATATTGACATTCTGATAAATGATGCGTTCACTATATATCACAACTTTTTTCCAGTGACCAGACTTGGATTTCAAAACTGTCATATGCATTGCATTGATATTATCATTTGCAAAACAATTTGTTTTACTTGCGAGTAAGTACTTGACAGCAGGAAAGTTTCTACAGTGGAAAGTTTGATCGGTAAGATGCAGAACGCTCGAATACTCCGTTGAGCAGGGGCAAGCCGTATCAAATGATCATAAAAGGGAGTCAGCCATCCCAAGATTCAGTTAATCTGGGGCAATCAGGTCGAGATTTAATAAATCTCTCGAAGTCAGCCAAGGGCACTTCTCTACAAATCAGCCAATCAGGGGCAAAGCACTTCAAGGCTGGGGCAGGTCACCCTAAGAGTACATAGGCTATCTTTATCCAGAAGGCAGTTAGTCTGAAGCACCTCTCCGAGGTTCATGATGCTGAGGCAGTTCATATCAGACCAGCAGGGTACAAAACTTTTAGATCTCCTTTCAAGGAAGATTTATACAGAGAACCCACAGGCTGGGGCAAGTTTGGAAATAAAGGAACTTTTCCTCTCCACATCTTCAAAGCTACTCAGAGCTATTCAAGCAGGTGCAGTCAATCCTTAGGTTCAAGATGAATGTCGGGAAGTCGTAACCCTTCACTTGTCTTCCTCAGCAAAAGCCCAATCATCATTGGCATGTGTAAGCTATCCCCAGGAGAGTCCAATCATACTTGGCACATCCGGTTATTCCCAGTGGAGTTGGCTTCACCTCTTCAGCATTTATTTTGCTGGAGTGTTTCTTTCAGATCCAGCTTTCCCCAGCAACCTGAGCCTGCATCTGCATTTTTTGCATATAGTTATCATATTTGCATCATCTTTTGCATCTCATCCTCGAATGCGTAGCATTTCCATTTCGTATGGAGCATTACGCCATAGAAAAATTCAAACATATGCATGTGAATCATAATCCAGTTTTTATTAGCCTTCCGTGGCAACCTGAATCACTCTTCCATCAAGACGATGGTATATCAACAGCTTTGTTCAGACAGCTCATCCGCTTACTTACTTTTGGCTTCCAGATCATACGTCGGTCGTACTTTGTCCATCAACCCCTTGATGATGACATCCCCAGCAGATTTTCCTCTCGTCTATCATTAGACGATGCGAGATTTGGATTTGACGTTCCTCTCGTCTATCATTAGACGATGCGAGATTTGGATTTGATGTTCCTCTCGTCTATCATTAGACGATGCGAGATTTGGTTCAGATTTTCCTCTCGTCTATCATTAGACGATACGAGATTTGGATTTGATATTCCTCTCGTCTATCATTAGACGATGTGAGATTTGGATATGATTTTCCTCTCGTCTATCATTAGACGATACGAGATTTGGTTTTGATATTCCTCTCGTCTATCATTAGACGATACGAGATTTGGTTTTGATATTCCTCTCGTCTATCATTAGACGATACGAGATTTGGTTTTGATATTCCTCTCGTCCATCATTGGACGATGTAAGTATTTTGGATATTGTTCTTCCTATCTACCATTAGACGATGTGAGTTTTGGATATAATGTTTCTCCGTCCATCATTGGACGATGTTGAGAGTTGACGGCGATGTCAGGTGCTTATCAGATTTATGTTTGTCTGGCGGCGATGTCAGAGGTTTATTAGCACCGTGGTTGTCTGGCGGCGATGTCAGAATTCTGTATCCCCACAGGTACTTGACGACGATGTCGGGTGTTTCTCAGAGTTATAGTTAGCTGGCGGCGATGTCAGGTAATTTTGTTTTCCCAGCGGCGAGGTTGGATGTTTTTTCTGGCGGCGATGTCAGATTCTTTGTTTTCCCAGCGGCGAGGTTGGATGTTTGTTACTGGCGGCGATGTCAGATTCTTTGTTTTCCCAGCGGCAATGTTGGATGTTTGTTTCTGGCGGCGATGTCAAGTGATTTAGTTTTCCAGCGGCGATGTTGGGTGTTTTGGTTGTCCGACGGCGATGTCAGACGCTTTATTTTTGTGAATGACTGGCGGCGATGTCAGGTATAATTGACCGATTGATTGTTTTGTAAGACTGGAGGCGATGTCAGGTTATCGTATCTTTGGATTCGATGTTTGTTTTATTTAACAGAGGTCTAACGGCGATGTTAGCTACTTTACCAACTGGAGGTAGAGGCCTGACGACAATGTCAGAGGAAGTTAATGTGGATAACTGGCGGCAAGGTCATGATCAGTTCAGCTATCTTCCGGAGATTTTGTTTCAATATGTCAGAGTTTGCAGTTCTGTTTTTGCGG